>JAQIVE010003525.1:0-16543 GCA_034698285.1 Sminthurinus bimaculatus | reverse complement strand
ACAGCTTCATAATTTTTAATTTCCATGGGGTATGAAAGTACCTGATAAAGGGAGTTTTTAGTCTAGTTACCTTGGGACTACACGCCAGTTAATTGTTGGGTGTACGCGTACTTTCTCCAGTCACGTGCATCATGTGGAGATAGATACTTTCTTTCCTAACTGGAAACTTTCCAGGTGCGTACTCACGAAAGTGTTTATAAAAATGGCACTTCAAGTTTTACTTTCTCCATGCTAATAGATGCGGAGGAAGTAAAATTTGAGTCACCATGTTCATGAAGACAGACAGAAAGACCGGTCTAGGGACATTATGATCTTCCTCTAGCCCGAATTTTTTGGTTCATTCAACCAGTACCCGCATACCAGGCGGACGAGTTTTTGAAATATCGAGTACGCAAAAAGAGAATTAGTATTTTTAGGTATCCGCTTTTCCGTTTAAAAAATTAATTGGTGTCCAAGTCAACGCTTTGGATGGCTATTCTGGTTGGCCGTTAGGTTCCATTGGAATCGTTTTGTTGGATGAATTGTTTAATTATTTCATTCCCCTACCTCATTACTCATTAATGTCATACATTTTTGTTATCTTTATTTATAGTGATACGAATAGGTTTTTCTTCAATAAGAATCTTATATTTATTATGATGTCAAAGGATGAAATAGATGTACATACTAAACAATATGCCATTCAGCTAATCCCGGTGTTCTATTATATTTATCAATTTTTAATTTTTACAATGCAAATGTGCAAATAAGGTACTCTGTGTATACTATACATAATTTTTTCATAATTATACTTGGTTTCGTCGCATATTATATTTTTAATAATTTTATTCTTACTTGTTTCATACTCAAAGTTAAAAAGTTATCATTTAATGTATCGGATGTAAATCTATAGATATAAATTGCATTCATCATTTTTACACTCAACATACATCATAAATATATGTACATACATCAACATCCTGTTTAAATATAGAATATAGATAAATATGTAAATTGCACTCTAAAAAACTACCTCAAAAATTCGACACATGGCAATTATAATAGCTTTCAAACGTTAAATACGAAGAATTCAATACAAAAAGGGTAAACCCAAGATTACTTTATTCCGTTATATTTGTGTAAATACATAAATAGATATTTGCGAAGGTTTACCCTTAATGTATGTATTTATTTCACAGTGTGTAAACTTATTACGCATAGTAGCATTATTTACCCAGTATGAATAATACGAATGAACTTTAAACAATAATGATAAAACCCTTAATTTTTAATTTTTTCCATGCCCATCTGCCTTTTTTCGTACATTATATTATATACATAATATATATAACTTTGTTTTTCAAACCTATGCAGGCACTATGCATTCATACAACAAAGACTTTCTTTTTTTTTAAACTATGTACAAGTAACATTGACTTTTTTAAACATTACTCAAAATATGAATATTAATTAAATGGAAACAAATTTCTTTTTTTCTCAACTTATATCGTAATCACATCGCTTATCGTTTTAGTTTCCCCCACTCCCTCCCCCGATACCGAAACGCTCCACGTTCTACGATAAATTGTTTTAAACCTATAGTTTCAAATAGTATGTATATTATAATTTAACATGTAGTTAATAATTAATAATAACAGTATAATATATATATTATATACATATTTATTATAAATAATAAAACTCTAGTGGTATGTTCACTTCATTGTTGTTTTGTTTTCTACGGACGCTTTTAATAGTCCTCTAGAATTAACAATACAAATAGTTACATAGTACATTTTGTTCAAAGAAAAGAAATTATATGAAAATCCTTTTAGTATTAATTAATCAGTTTTAACAGCTAACTAAATTACGAATGTTTTTTTGAATGAACAGGAAACACCAGCCAAAGTAGTATTTCATGTAATGACATGATTACTCGGGCAAAAATGGGTCGCTCCCAATCTGTACTGTTATTACCAAGGTATGTATACGGCCATATACTACCTAGGATGACAATTTTTTAAAATTTTATACGCTGTTTGACGTATGACTTTTACTTTTTTGGACTCAATAAACTCAATAACCTAGGGTTTTTACTGACTCATTTGGTTTCATACGGACCTCTTACTGTCTTGTAACCCAATCTTATGAATTAAACTGAAAACGAAAGTTGAGAAAGCCTAAATTTGAAGAATAACACATAGAAGTCTGGTGGAGTTTTGCTAAATATGTCCTTAATTTCTTTGTATTATTGTGGTATTGTAGCTTATGTATCAGTATCTGAAGATTTATGCGCACATGATAAGCTACATAATAATGTGCTTAAGTTAGAAGAGGCAATCTATCAAGAATTGATCACACAATTTGTCGATTGCTAAAACGTTATATGGCTAATAGTGTAAGGGTATAAATAAGTGTAGCAAACCCACAGGAAACAGACCCCCATCCAAACCCTAGCTCTTGTAATTTGTATTCCATTATAATCGTTCCATGTATTTTTTGGTATATACGCTACGTTTTATAGTACGTTTAACCATGTTTCTAGAATGCGTGGATCCAATTTAAAAATTCTTGCTACTTTTAAACTCAGATATAGCTCATCCATAAACGTAAAAGCCGTATGTCAAGTAGCTGTTTTCAAATTCCTAGCAAAGCTAAATGTCCAACAGCTTGTGTACACATCCTTTATTATACCTTATCTTTTGCTATTAGGCTTATTCCAGTCCCTTATCGTTTTTGTTTGTAAGCATCATAAATATCAAGATAACTACTTTGGTGAATCAAGTAAGATAAAAAAAACACTCATTGAGAAAAGATGAGATCGGACAAGAGAAAGAAATTTCAAATTTCGGAGCTAGAATATTCTACATTTACGAACTATTTACCTATCCATACAAACTAGATATTAAATCATCCGCTACTTCCTAACTAAGTTTTTTGAACGCTTGCAAAAAGAGGAGCGTGGATGTAAAAAAATGAAGAAAGTATCACAATTTATCGGAGAATAAACAATAAATAATAGTCATAACTATGTTTTAGAATTATATGGTTCAAGTCTGTAGAGATAGTAGTATGCTAAAATATTTAATAATAATAATAATAACTTGTTATCGATTAAGTTGCTAAAATGGCGTAATATTATATTACATAAGACATAATATAGTTTTAGCACGCTATTATAAATATAAATGATACATTTACTTCTTAGAAGTTTAAATACATTATAATAGAAAACTATGATATTTCTGTTGTTTACTTTTTCGCTGAGCTCGCCGCCTGGACGTCACTTGCAGGTGATTTCGACTTTAACTCATTGCTGGATGAAGACGACGATGTCAAAGAAGTCTTGACCGTCACTGGTTCAACGGATTCTTCTGAATTTTCAGATAATTTTGTAGACGACTGATCATCCTCTGTAGCTTTATCATCTGAAAACTCAGTAACTGATGGATTCAATTCTTCTGTTAGAACACTATCACCATCACCACTTCTACTACTTGAAGTTCCCTTACTTGAAGTCGAACAACTAGAACTACTAGCTATTAGCTCTGCCTCATCTCCAACAGAAGTACAAATTTGTGTAAGAATGGAATTCACTGTGCCCATTAAAATTATAAATAAGTCTTGTGCTATGTGACTCTTTTGATGCTGAGTTTCTTGCATATTCACTGATTGTACAGTGCTCCCTTGCTGTGACGAGTTGTTCCCCCTAGTTGATGATGATGGTGGTGGCTCATTATTGGCTGTATTGTTTGTACTACGCATTTTTGAGCCATCTGAATCGTCCTTCTCATCGTTATCTCCTGTAAAAAAATAAAAAATATATAAATTGCTATAACATGTTTTTAAAACAGATAAAAATTTTTTACCGGCATGTACATAGCTACCACTAAAAATGCTCCTAGACTAACATAACACTTTATTAATATTATAGCAAAGGAAAAAATATAACTACTATACATTATTATGTACTATCAACTATCAACATTATATACTGACCGGAAATTCGACGTTTTTTCGATGGTGGTTCGGCTGAAAAAAAATACAATAAAAAATCTTAGTTAAAATGTTAAAATCATTTATTCTAGATAACATAAGAACCGGTCATGGAACAAAATTGGACAAATTAAATTAAAGCATGTACCCGCTGAAGAAAACTCTCGGCCTTTACTCAAGGAATCCAAGAAAGTATGAACACTGCGGAGCATCTTAACAACTAGAAAAATAAACCACAATCATATTATATGACACCAAAATTTGAATAAACAGCTCTTGGCTAGTTAATATGACATTTACAAAAAATTAAGGATGTATTCCGGAACATTATATAATAAAAAAATGTTCCATAAAAACGTATCACTGACAACCACTGATAGAATTAAATAACAAACCTTCAGGTATACTTGGTGCTGGTTTTGCTAGAGGTTGTAATGAGTTTCCTTTCCCATTCAATGACGGTAAATATAAAAGGGACAAT
Source organism: Sminthurinus bimaculatus (assembly GCA_034698285.1). Lineage (NCBI taxonomy): Eukaryota > Metazoa > Arthropoda > Collembola > Symphypleona > Katiannidae > Sminthurinus > Sminthurinus bimaculatus. The sequence continues at coordinate 12,087 of JAQIVE010003525.1, read as the reverse complement.
GCCTTGAGGTCACCTAATATAGAAAATGCTAAGAGTTCCACCTCTGGCATTCTTTTTGAGATTAATAAAAGAAAGTCCATTTGTATTGTTTGAGCAACTCGCAGAATTCGTTCTGAAGAGGCAAGTCTGTCAAATATCTAGCAAGAAATGAAAAAAAACATGAAAGTTTGTATTCGTCCTCATTTTTAACTCTCAATGAATTGAGCAACCAAATGTTACTGCATTAACAGCCACAATATTATTATCGTTAATCGTTACGTTATTTAACAATGATCACACATAATAATAGTTAATAGTAAATCAAAGAATTTAGTATGCTTTACACGAATAAAACAAGACTAGTACTTACTTTAGGCATATATGTCGCCAAGAAATTGAAAATGACAATATTCGTTAAGCTACTTCTTTCTTCCATCAAAATTAATTCCACGTAATCCTTGAAATAACTTATATTGACTAGCATCGTCAAGTACTTACGATCGAGACTCTGAAATATATGTACAACGACAAAAGAATTACATACAGGATAAAAAGAATTATTTCTGAAAATTCTCAAACTATACGGAGAGAACAAGACAAGTATACACAATCACTTACAATCTTAAAGTGTATTGAAATAATGAAATACAAAAATAAGATTGTCAAGTATAACCAATAATAATGACTTGATTGTAATCCATAATTCATACCGATGTATTGTAAACTTCCAACCATAGCTTTGGAAAGTGATGAAAATGTAAAGGAGCGGCTTCGTATCCCACCATTGCACTTAAAGTTATCAACTCTTGGTTTACATAGTCTTTCATAAATGCCACGCGACACAATAAATCCACAAATGCATGATACTGTCCATAGAATTCCTGTAGTTGTCGATCATACTCTTCATCCATCCCCTTTCAAAAACAAAACAAAAATATTAATACAGCCCGGAAACAACTTAGAAAATCATTATATATGATATAAAATGTATATATACAACAAGACTATTTTATTTGAAATGGTTAGTAAAAAGAATAAAATTATCAAAAATACGAGACCCTCGTTGTATGATTAACTATCTTTAAATACCATTTACGCTGTTTTACTTTACACGACTTACTTTAGAAACGTCTTGGCCAACATACGGAAAAGCCATCTGTAGCATTGGACGAGGCGGTCGGACAGCAGGTTTAATAGTGACACTTTTACCACTAAACATTAACAATAATATGAAATGTTACTGTTTATGATCTTCGACTTTGATAAAAGATCAATGTACTATTTAGTATCAATCATCTTTTATAGTGCTTCAAGACAAAAATTAAATACTTACCTTGGTGTTGGGAAGTAGGGGCCCATTGCTGGTGCTATTCCAGCTGCATGGGCATCTTGTGATGCTGAATGACAATGCACCATTAATGGAACTAAGGTTCTTAAACAGTCCACTGGTATAACGTACAAGAACTCAATCAAGGTTTCTACATCGAAGAAAAATCAATAAAAACAACAACCGTAGAGTACATAACATTATAAAGATTCTAAAACACAACAACAGTATTATTTTTAAAAATGCTTAAAAATTAAAAATATGCTCAAAATTTAGTTTCAATAACTCACCTATAGCAGCGTTTCGAAGATCAACGCAATTATAAGTATTTAATAATGTTGCTAGTTTTCCTACAATTTAAATAAATACATAATAATATTTAATTCAAGAATAAACAAGTTATGCCCCATTTAGTATAAACCATAAAAACATTTAAGCAGCTTAGTGTGATTAAAACTTCGTCAGAATATAGCGTGCAAGGTTAATAGCAAGGCGCTGTATTTCTTCAAAGTTTTTAATTATATCACTAATAATAAGCACTGCAGCTCTAATGTGTCCAACAATAAAATTGATTAAAATAATGAAGATATCTATAAAAAGCTTACTAAGAACTTCAGGCCATTCTTTAGAGCTTTGTATAAATCTCTGAATTTGAACTTCCCCAGGACCATACACCTGGATACCGTGGGCAAACTCCTTTGGCCTAAAGCTTCGAAGAATTTCAGTCAAAATTGTCAATAGGTCAACCATTTCACCGGTCACGTGGCAGGCTGTAGCCTCGTGGTGCATAGTATGGAGAATATGAAGAGCCTATGCAAAATGTAGCCGACGAGAAAATGCTTAGACATAGTAACTTATAAAATAACGACGTCGATCGTTACTGTGAGCTTAAGTTTAATCGTATAATATGTTTAAGTTTAAATGATGGTTTTTTTTCAATGATATGATTTTCTTACCTCGAATAAAAGATTCAGACCATTGTTTATAACAGCAAAAATGCGATCCTCTAAATTTTCAACTAATATGCGAAATGCAGAAATTAATGTTGACCAACTTGATCTTCCATCCAAAATCTACGCATAAAAACATGAATAAATTACAATTAATGATAAACAGTGTTGAGTTATTATGTCAATAAGACAACTAAGACCATCATGCTAACGGTGCCTGAACTTTAGTTTATTCTATGATAATGATGATTGGAAAGAACATTTAAATTAAAGTTCAAGCATCGCTATTAAAACTCAAGTTGTCATATTTGAATTTTTAAAGCTCACCTGTATATATAATTGAAGTGTACTTCGCTTAAATATAGTAATATCCTGAAGTTCTGCTTCAGTTGTTTCCGGGGTTTTCGATACAAATATTTGCATCATTTTGAAAAGCTCATCTACAGCCTATTAATCAAGATGGGTAACATCAAAAAACAAATTCTCCTTATAATAACGGACCACCGGAAACGTCATAAAAGGTTAGTGAAAATTCGTTCAGTTTTACGAAGTTGACGGTGGAACCATGCGATAAATCAATTCACCATAAGCAATAGTAGTTTATTCGAGTTATTTTTGAATAATCAAATAATGAAAAAATGAGGCTTACCATTGGATATTGAGTAGGGTATGGACTAATATTTTTAAATGCCCATGTTATATTCTGATGTCTGGATAGTTGAGCAGCAAAACTTCGTGAACTTTGGCAACACATTCTAAGTATGGCATAATATGCTGGAAGCATTGACCGGTTAAACATCACTACTTCTTGATCTTCATGGTCAGCTCTATATACGTTTAAAGAATAAGCATTACAAAATTCAATCATTAAATTGTAAAAAAGGCATGCAAAATATATGAAAATTAATGATAACAAGTCCGAACGTAGAGTACAGCGTTTCGAGACCCTTAGTTCAAAAAGATTACACAACTCTACGAAATTCGAGATAATAATCAACGAAAGAACATGTCATGTTATTCCCTAAAAATAACTTCAGCATCTAGGCTAATGACTTACAGTATGTAGTTGAATCCGATTTGCTTGACGACAATGTGATTTTGCACGATTCGTTGGATGTTTTCTGGACATTCCAAACACACATGATGCCAGTACATAAGCAGTGCTTGCTTGTTATGATGACAAGGTATACCAGGTTCCGATAACTTTAGATGGGGAAACAAGAAACATTAACCTTTTATTTTGAGATACATGCATAATAATTATCATGCATGGATTGGAATTAAATTATCTTAGTTATTAGTAGAGTAGTTTATTGTTTTACTGTCGTTTTGAATGAAAATGTGTCACAATACTTTTTTTGTCAACAACCACAGTACATTTATTCCATGCATGAAATAAAATGTGTACAAAAGTGTATAGTAAAATGCTCACCTTTGGATGGAATAAATGCCATAAGTCTAAGAAAAACTGCCCAAACTACAAGAAGTCAACCCAACATAACAAACATTTTTATATGACCTTTGCTTTTTTGTATACTTACTTCCAAATATCGAAAAAATATATAGACATAAACTCAAATGGTACTTTAAATTTTATAACTCACCATCAATTTTTCTTGCTTTGAGATAGTAAAGTACGTTAAGACGGCAAAGTATGCAGTCAGTTTTGTTGTACCATGGATGACATCAGTGTAATGTCTTGCTGGTTTCAATAGTCCTAATAGTCGATGGTATATCTACAAAGAGTGAGTTTTTCCAAAATTTTCAACTACTGTTAACAAGCACGTACGGCGTAAAAGGAAAAACATACAAAAAATTAATTAAATTTAAATTGTACTGTAAATACTCAAAGCTCCAACAACTTACTTCATGTAAAATACTTTGAGCCTCTTGCGATAACGAGATGAGTTCTCTACAATGACCTCCATACATTTTTGTACTTCTATATCCTTGTCGAAAATGATGGTTAGGTACCAACGACACCAAAAGGGACGCAGCAGCTATATAAGTAAACAGCTTAAGTTAATTTTCAACAACTCACACCATTTTTTTATTTCATCCTTTTTACAATAGACGAAGAAATACATATACATATATATGAGAGAGAGAGAGAGAGAGAGAGAGAGAGAGAGACATTAAAATACCTAATAGCTATAATGTAATATATATTAAAAGACTCGAGAATGGCGAGTCGAAAAAATAACAACGGGCTAATAACAAAAGTCTGCGTATATACCATTTCTAACTCGTTGATTCACATGGCCAATTAGAAAATGTTCTACCCATGTGTCCATCGAATTTAGACACCACGAATGAACAATTTTGTTACGAGGGACCTATGTAAAATAACAGTGCTTTTATTTAAAATATCCGTTATTTTTGCATTTCAAAAACAGTTATTTATAAAATAAATGTTAATTAACAAATAAGAATGTTATTTCTATAGTCTTTTCTATGTTTTGTTATTTCAAAGCAGATATATTATTTATATATTAGGGTACCTGAGCAGCAAGCCATTCCAATGTTGGATACGAACATATGTCTGCAACGTCTAAGATTCTTGATAAAATTAGCTCGGTAAATGACGGCATTCCTGGGGGTATTGCTACTAATTCGGCTAGTAGGTTAAGTACTTTAAAAAATGGATGGCAGACCTACAAAAATTGAATGAAAATTAACAAATCATGTATAAAATTTAAAACAGGTTTTAAACTAAATTATCAGTGAACATGTAAGCAGTATTACACTGGCCACAATCTAGTTTTTGAAAGTTTTAAAGTTGCGTAAAAATTTATAGATATACGGCTTCCAAAAACTAGTATATGGCTAGACACTACCATTACGTCACGAAGCCATTACTGCTGCTTTTGCATTCAATAATAAAATTCATAAATAATACGTTGGAGCATTTATTTTTAGTGTTTAAAAACTCACATCTGGGTGCTTTTGAATTGCTTGAAAAATGCAGATAACTATGCTTTCCGCTAGTTTATCATTCCAACGACAGAGGGAAAATATTAAATTTCTTGTACTTGTAAAGTTAATACCGTCACGGATTTGTTGAAGGATGAACGGAAAATTCTAGATAAAGAAATTACAAAACACAACCATTTTGTTATTATTATACATTTCAATGAATTGCAAACTTTTAACCCAATCGAAAAATAGACTTTGTATCGAGCTCTAAGCTCGACAAATTCCCACAATTCATTCATTCATTCGGTTCGGTTTATTCATGTGATATTTCTGAGTGTACATGAGGGCTTATTTTCCAAACAAATTGCTGGGGGTCTGAATTTGGCAATTCTGATGAAATATTATGAAAGAGCATGAAAAAGTAGTACAAGGATGTATTTTTAGATTTCCGAAAATCCGCCCCCTTTAGCAGCGGGGCGGGTTTTAAAATTTTCGTTTTATTGACCTTGTCCATTTTTTGTAGGTCGCATTTTTAAACTTTTTCAAATTTTTCTTTCAGATTCAGAGTCTCTATCAAATTTGGGGGGATAGGATATTTCTTGTTTTTGAGATTTATCACGCCCCTTGTGGCGGATTTTTAAAAGACGGTTTTCGGCTAAAAATGAAATCGTCATAAGTCGGCCATTTTAAATCGGATCTTCACAAAACTTGCAGGAGTGACAGTTTAAATGTAGTTTAACACATTTATTATGGTCACAGGTCACGGTGACCTCCCTGTCATGACCTTTAAAGGGTCATTTTATCTAAAACGACAAAAGGTCAAAGGATCATGACAGAGAGGTATAATATAGTCATAACTAAAGCTTGGTCTGACAATCAATTTATGATACTACCAAGTCAGATTCAGATGGAAACTGACAAGACCTAAACTTACCAAACAACTATATCAGATGTCATCATTTGATATGACAACTATCGGATTTCAGCTGAGCTTATCAGATAAATAATCCGATGTAAGGCAATGATCATTAGCAATCCAATGAAAATTTTCAAACCTTAGTTCTTGGGCATAATCATAAACAGAAAAAAAAATAACACCAACCTTTCCATTGCCACTGCCACTTGTAAGGGCATTCCAGTCATTAGTTGAAAGTCTCAACTGTAACATAGACAAATAATTAAGAGCTCTTACTTTCTTTTACGTTTATATTGCCATAGCTCATGCTCCATGTTATATCTATGTACATAGTATGTAAGCATATACTTTTACATACAGTTATCAATATTTACTTACTTGGTTCGTATCATCACGTGACTTTTCCACCAGTGTTGCTACAAGAGCAATCATTTTCTCCAATGAAGCTACTTTACTTTTTTCCGTAGGTATCGTTACAATTTCCTCTTCATCATCTTCCTCTCCTCCACTTCCGTGTTCAACCTTTTATTTTTTCGTAAAAAAAAATGAGTATGAGTAATTAGTTGAGACGTGTCGAAAAATTGAATGGTTTAACCTTTTTTAGTTTAAATAATATGGCATTCTCACCTGATCATCTTTCTTATTGCCGAGGTAAAAATTAACCATAGCAGAAATCGCCTGCATATTAATAAGAAACAGACATTCATCGTCACCCATTTTGCTAAAATCGTGCAAAAAGGTGAAATATTCAGTCAAATTTTTCAAATGAGATTTCGCCCCATGTTCCAGCTGTAAAAAAAAGTAAATTTTTTTTGTTTATTAATAATTGAATTAGTTTAATTTGTTCTTTTGAAAGGAATATTTAAAATTCAAAATGAATATTGCAATTACTGAAAAAAGTCAATGATGCTATAAAAAGAGACTTATGTATGTTAAAAAAGACTAGAAAACCAGGTTTTCCTTGTTGTATATTATAACATAATAAACATCAATCATATCAGTTATTTACCAGTGAAAGTAGCCTTTTAATAAATCGCGTGACACAAGAATAGGTACCGAATTCTGTCAAATTAATATCATTGGGGTGATCACTAACTTGTCCATCCGCAACTTTCAGGTACAGGTGGGAATGACGAGGCCTTTTTTTAAGATACAAAGAAATAAAGAAACTAGTTACACTCAATGAACATAAAAATAAAAGTCACTTAGTCTTCTTAATGTTGGGATTATTTTGTAATATATAATATGTATACATGTTATATAGAATTTCTTTTGTGTTTACCTAAGTTGGTTAATGACATGAATGCAGAGTCTTTGAAACATTTGTCGAACCATTTGATTTGGACACTTGAGAAGAATTTGTACAGGCCACCAGTCTGTCTCTGCCATATGATCCAGAAGCCAAGAGGCTGCAGTTAATGAGCCTGACAGCTGTTTTGTAAGTAACTCCACCCATTGAACCATTGTCGGCTTTTCTTTTGCATGAATAAATGTCTCCAAGAAAAATGTCACGGACAATTTAGCTGCCATTAAACTCACATCTTCTTGACTCATAAGTGATTGTGGAATTGCCGCACAGGATTGCCACATGAAGCTATAGAACGTTAAAAATCACAACGACAATTAGTTCATGATCCATCTAATAAACAAAAGTATGTAATAATAATAGTGATTCGCATATTTATAACAACACAAGAAGACTGAAAAGTAAAAAAATATTGTTTAAAAAATGAATCACTTACGTAAAGTATGTATGCTCGAAAATATTTTTATCCCTCAAAAAATGCATATTGTCATGCCATATCCAGTCTTCTAACTCCTTATTCAATTCTACAGTGAGAGGTGGAACTGCGTGTGTGTGGTGATGCTTCTGAGATGACCCACCAGGTAAAGAAGGAGAAGGTACTAAACAACTTTCACCAACAGCAGCCGATGTCGAGGTAGATAGTGGTGTGCATCTTTCATAGAACAGCATATAAGCACTATTTGTTTTTTCAAAACTAAAGTCCATGAATTTATCTGTGACGGAATCATAAGTCTTTGTCTAGAAAAAAAAAGAAATTAAAGTCATTACAAAAAACTCACTGCATATAAGGCCGTTATTAAAATGCTCTTTATTGGTCGAATAATTTACAAATAATTACGTACACTCATTTCTCCCCCGAAACATTCCGCAGCAATTTGATTCGGATCAAACGGTTTTACTTCTGCGTCGTTGAAAAGGTACCACTTGTCTTTATTAGGTGAAATTCTATCCCGAATCTGCGCATCATAGCATAGCATACATCGTAGGTAAAATTTAAAACTTTTAAACAAATTATTAATACTTTTTGCGTTCATAATTTTTCACCTAGTCATTGTTTTACTAAGATTTTTTAAAATCTTAAAGAGTTCAAAGTTCTTACAAAAGAATAATAATGTCCACCATCTGCTGTTCCAGTATGGACAGTAACCCCAATTAAATCGTACTCCAAACATTCCTCTTCCTCTAATTCTGCATCCGTCGCTGTCCCACAATCATTATCATTTTCTTTTTTATTCTGATTACTCGCTTGTCTCTTGAGCTTTTCCTCTTGATACTGTTGTGGCATCAAAGTTTTTTCTACATAACCTCGCATATCCAAATGAAGAGGAAAGGAGAAATGAGTGTTCACCTTCTCCTTCATCATTGTAATCATGTTGAACATGTATCGCATGGTGTTGAAGCATAAAATTCTTGGAAGTTTTTTAAAGCAGGCTCTGCAAATACATCGGAAATAAATCGATATAAGCATATACAGGTGGTATGTGCACATGTTGCTTCAGTTGACTGAAAAATAAACAAATATAATTTGTAATTTGTAAATTATTTTGTCATACCTTTTTTCTGCCCTGACTTTCGTTGCACACTGAGAACATGTATACATATTGTCGCCTTCTAATGTATCCTTTACAGTTACTTCGTCTAAAGACTCGTACAAGTTTCGCATGTCTGCAACTTGACATCGAACTGTATAAAACTCTTCTAATGTTCTACTTACATGTGGACAGTCCTACAAATAAAAAAAAACTCGTGGATTACGTACGCCTTACGATCCTATATTATACATACTACTAAATTCAAACGTCAACGCAAAAAAAATTAAAGATTTAAATAGGAATAAAATCATTTTTGTGTGTGCAAACATAAAAAATTACCAGAGAAACCACATTGTTGCTCGTTACACCACAGAAAAGGGTTTTGATCAGTTTCTTCAGCTCCGGAGTCATCTCTTCAACCTTTGAAACTAAGTCAATAAAGAATTCAGCCATATCTTTCTGTTCCCCAGTATTTAAAGGCTGATGATCCATCTGATAGACTTTACAAAAGTTCCGTGGATTGTAAGCCTTTCTTTCACTTTCCTGAAAATTAAGCAGCAAGCATATTTGTATTATTGAAAAAAAGACTTGAACACTTGAACTAAAAAAAAAATTCGGTCCAAAGATGGAATTCACGCAAGACTTGTTTATTACCATCAAATATGCAAACATCCTTTGTAGTTCTCGAAGAGTCTGTTCATGTTTGACTTCCGCTGAAAATTTTGCACCTAGGATAGCAGCTCGAGCTTGAGGCATCATATATAACACTACAAATTATAAAAAAAAATGTTGGTTATTGAAATCAAAAATGTATACTGTCGAGTCTTCCACTACACTGCATGTTTCGGTTCGAAAATTCATGAATATTAATTTTATAATCGTCAAAACTAATGATACATTTTTTACAAGCTGACATTATCCATGCACCCTGAATCTCGTTCTTATTAATACAACAATTTCGTGGCCTTTTGTTCTTCATAGCTTATAACAACTTAATGAGCTACTTACATTGCATACAAGATGCCATATAACAGGTTGCACCCAAATTCGTTAAACCAACATATCCACACGATGAACGCCCATCCTAAAATAAATATTTTGTATTAAACTTTGTGTGTTCTAAGATTAAGTTAATATAACTACAGCACTTAATATTTACAAAAAATTACCTCATGAGGCCAATAATCCCAAGGATATGGAGTATGTGAAGCTGTAAATCAATATTGTTTTTACAATTAGGATTACAGATGCATGTATACATGGAAGCCGTACTGTGTACTTGCTAAAAAATGCGAATTCAATAAAAATTAAAAAACATAATTTTTAATTTTACTACGATTCTTACATGATTGGTGTTGATCCATTAAAAGATTTTGTAACAGGTAATAGTTTTCAACGGCACTATTAAAAGGGGAAACATTTATGATTAATAAATAACCCTACAAACATTATACAGAAATATTTTTGTCTCTGAGAAAGGTACTTTTTTGTTTACTTACTGCCTACACATCTCATTAAGTAGATCAAAAGCTGCTTGACGGGATGCCTGGGATTTGCATTTTGGTAGATACCGTTTTAAAGGTGATGGAAGAGCAAATAGACATTCGAAAACCTACAAATTCCAAATTTTTTATTAAACATGTATCCTATACATTTGCATATATATTATATACTATAGTTTAACAGCTTTGGTAAAAATGGCTGTTTTCTAGTTGTAACTTGTAAATGTTATACCTGCTTCAAAAACTGCTGTCCGTCTTTACTAGATTTGAATGGCGGGTTATGCTGAGAGTTTTTGGTAAGAATTAAATTAAAGACATGAATAACCAAAAAAAGCATGAAATACACAAGTAAAGAATAAAAGAATTACGTATTGTTGTTGCATTACTGCGTAGCTTAAAACAACTTTGAATGAAACTAGATAAATTATACACACCTTTAAAACAACAGTCATAGTATTTAACAAGCCAACTAGGCCATCATCGTTGACGGTATTGTGACGAGCTTCCAGATAATCCCGGTTCAAAATGTGTTTACTGAGAGTACGAGCTAAACCATCCAGGTCAATGACGCAGTTATCAGGATCGTCGATACTTTCTGTGAACACCCAGAGTTAAAGAACCCATGTTTATGTGTTTTAAATCACTTTTTGTAAAAATGCTTCGCTTATGATTTAGATCATAGCAATCGTACCTTTAATAAATTCCTCATCTAAGCAATCTAGAAGTCTTCCTAAAAGCCAAAAATAGTCTCCACAAGCTGGACCATACGGCTCTTTTCCTTCGTCATAGCTGTGCACGGACAGCTTTTGAAATAAAAGATAAAATAAAGATAATATAATACATTAAGATGAAATAAAATTTGAGCCCGGCATAACTCATTTTTTTTTTTGATGAAAAGCGAAATTAATATATTACAACGTTAAAAATATATTGCATACTTCATATCTTTGTTGCGGTTTAATTGCTAAGGATGTTGTCAAACACTTTAACAAGTGGCTAATAAGTTCAGGAGCATACGAAATACCAGTCTTCCCATCAGTTGATACCCCTAAGCAGAGCCTATAAAGTCCCGTACAAACTTCTCGACGAACAGCAGGCTCGGGATCTTCCAACACAAGTCTTCGAAGCCACTGAGGAAAATCTTGTTGAGTATACAAAGCAGGTCTCACCTAAAAAAAGTCAAATTTTAGGCACATCACGAAATAAAATATCTGGCAATATTATGAGTGATGAAAACACGAAATATTCTTCTTACGTCATCACATGAAAACGCCCAACAAACTAGGACAGACATTGTGTAGTGAACCACCTAGAATTTTGCATAGAATTTTTGAACAGTGATACACATGTGTAAGTAACTTTTAATCGTTATAGCTCACAATCGTATTTTTAATAACAGAAACTCCTATATTCAGACTAAGATTTGTATTTGTACATATACATAGTATATACATATTATTGTACTGAAATCGGAAAAAAATTATATCAACCTGTGCGCGGCCCCAAAATCCAGTCTTATAATGATTTGGATCTCTTGGTAAAGAACAAGCTTGTAGAATATTTGTAAGTCTTGTAACTAATTCAACATTCATCATCGATAGCATTTTGTCATTTAGTCTAGGAATCGGAGTTTTTTCTGAAGTTTTTCTTCTTTTAGTT
>JAQIVE010003524.1:0-16546 GCA_034698285.1 Sminthurinus bimaculatus | reverse complement strand
GCTCCGTGAATTAGGAAAAAAGTTGTGGATAGAAAAGAAAGAGAAGAGAGCGATTATTGTGCCTCCACTTTTGGCTAAGCTGGAACTTGCTGGAGATGAAGCTTATACATGTCCAAGTACTTACCCAACTACTACTAATGATTACGATTAGATAATATGGTATAAAAATAATATAACATTGTGAGGCATCTAATATTTATACATATAATATTGCACAAATTGATTCATCGCTCATGTATGTATAATGCCCATACCTGTATATATTGTATTGCTCGCATATGCAATACGTAATATATAAATATTGTACAATATTATCTACGACCTAGGATTACATGTTTCAAGTATTGTGCGTTGTAGATAAAAATGATGAAGATCATCTTTGAATTGTGTAAGCAAGAATATGTATTGCAGCATCTTGGCTTTGCTTTGGCTATAGATAGAACTTGAGCAAGATTTTCATTCAACGGAGGGAGAAAGAGGTTCCAATATAACCATAGTATTACAGGTGTAGACGATTCTGTGTGTACTTTTGGAGGATAATGGAAAACATACATAGATACATAGATATGTTTGTAATATAAATCTTGCTTTTGGATTTTCCTCTTACGTTGGATAGAGAAACCAGTTTTAATGACAGACGCAAGATTTACAAATGAACTTGAACATTGAATACGTATATTGTACAATATGTACGTATGTGCGTGTATTTTGAATAGAGTAGAGTCACACTGGATGAAGGATATCTATGATAAAATATCATGTTCATAAATAACATCCAATATTGTTATGTATATGAGTATAACAATCCTTGTGATATCACATTAAAAAAAGTGTCATGGCACTGAAGAAAAGCTTTTTTGAAAAATAATCAAATTTTAAGTCAAATTCCAAACCAATTTTACATAATATATTACACCAATGTACTTAAGTATATTAAATGTATAGAATTCATACATACTATGAATGTAACATATTACATTATGTATGTATCTGATGTTATTATGGAAAATTTAATGGCGTCTTATCACTTTATGGGGAAAAGGAAAAAAGAAAGGACTCTACACTCTACAGTTTGTTCAAATATTTACACCGTCATATTTACGCTGTATAGTAAAACTCGAGCCAGCAGGTAGACAGAAATTTCTTTGTGAAGGCATCAATAATACTCTTAATATTATCCTGTATCCTTTTCACCCAAGTTTGTTTTAAATGTAAAGACAAGAAAGAGAGAAAGAGAGAGAGTTGATCAGATTTGAATTTTGAACCTGTCATCTTTCCCTGTCTTATTTTTATTTCGACAGTTATTGAACATTAAACTATGTTTTTCCCTCTGTCAACTTGATGTGTGTGTGTGTATGTGTGTTTACATCTGTGTGTGCACTTGAACTTTTCTGCGTGAATCTGTCTCTGTATGTATGTAGAAAGAGTTGAGGACTCGGAATTAGCATGAAGATCCTTTGATTGTTAGTTACTTGGTTCGCTGTACGTATAAAGAAAGGAAGGCGGAGAATTCACATTCTGTCTAAATAGGTACAATACTGCCGGCGGATATTTGCATGGGGCATGTATGAACTATGAAGCGAGTCGAGACAGTTCCGCATAATTTATGTGTTATTAGCATTACTCTGCCATTTCCAACTCCAACATAAGAATCACTTTACCATTTTGCTCTTTTCCTTTCTCCGTTTGGATTTTGGATTATCCCAATACTTTAACTGGCAACCTTTGAAACTTTGAGGTGCAATTTTTTTCATGGCAAGAATTTATCTTGATGACTGCAGCGTCAAACATAAGGTCGTCACTTTACTTGTAAATTTTACAGGATCTGCTGAACCTATGTACATTGTACACATTATATTTTTCCCTTCATTACTTTACGCGACAACAAGCAGAGAAGGAAATGTCCCGACTTTGGAAATTTTCTGGTTGTAAATCAAGTATCCAGAAGCATTAAATTTTACGCATTAGGTTTTTACAATATGTACGGCTCATACTGCATACTGTAGATCCTCTGCATGTTTGAAGTATGATATTATATTATGTGTTTATAATTTGGCTGATAAATTTTGTCAAATTGATTGCCATGACGTTTTTTCATTTCATTGTACGGCAATAAAGTGCTCATGATTTGGTTTTTTCTGGTGATCACACGTTATGTAGTGGAAATTTGAAATCTAGGAACCTTTCTTCACCTTTCTCCTTCCCTGAAGTACTGATTTCCTTATTGTCTATTGTACGTCTTCAAGGGCCCTGTCCTATCCAAATATACTATTCTACTCGGTTCTGGGTTTTAATATTGTGCTTCGTTTTCTCAAAAACAGGTGAAAAGCCGTACAGATGTCATTGGCCGGAATGCCAGTGGAGATTCGCTAGGTCGGACGAGTTAACCAGACATTACAGAAAACATACAGGTATGGTTTAAACATTTTTTGGCATCGTTTTTTGACGAATTGCATACTGTTACTCAGTTAAAGTTGAAGAAACCATCTACATATAATACTAATGTACAATTGCATAAAATTTGTCAACAGGGAGTAAACCGTTCAAGTGCAAAGTGTGTGAGCGGAGTTTTGCGCGATCAGACCACCTTGCCCTCCACGGAAGAAGACACTTACCGAAAGCCTCTAAAAAACAAAATTCCGACGTGGTTCTCTGATCCAAAATCCAAACAAGATGTATTATGTACGCTAGAAAAATATGTAGAAGAATCAAAACGGTATGTTGAAAAATGTTTCCTTGTTCTTCCTGAACCTCCTCAGAATATAGCAGGGTAGTTGTGCAATAAATTGAATGTTTTATTTTTGCAGTTCCACGACATTTTTCCTCAAGACATTTGTTCCAAGAGTATAGATGTTTCAAAAACCAACCAGTAATAACAATCCTGTAGAAGCTACTTAAATTTAAATACTAGATAATAGGTAATATGTATAGGATAAATATATTGTGTAACTATATCACAAAACCGTAAATCATATCAAAAGTACCATGATCTACTTGTCTACTTTATTATGAAATAATATTATTTATACAAAGACCATTTTACAATAATATTTAATTCAATAGTAAACAATAATTTGCTCTCTTTTTTAGTATTCACAAAACATACTAATGTAACAAACACACAAACAAAACCATATAATATTAGGAGGTGTTTACACTGTATAGCAGCAAAATTATAGCAATTAAGTGATGAAAAATATACCATTCTTTTTAAAAAAGGACATTATAGGTACAAATAATATTAAGGTAATAAAAAGAAAGCTTTTTAGAGAAAGTTAAGGTTAACTAGTTTAGAAAAACTTAATTTAAAAAGATATAATATTTGCCTGGCAATGAGCTTTTCTACCCCAAATATCATAATGTATTCAGCATACATACATATTTGATGATACAATAATAATATAATATAATACAACATAAGTACAAGACAAGCCGAGTTTAGATGGTTAAAAATTAATTGATATGTGAAAACTTTCAGTAGGTAAGGGTGCTTTTTTCCCCAGAAAAATTCTGAATGTGCCAAATTTCAATCTCTCTCAACTGTGACTGCTAAAACTTTTTCCATTCCAGAGGTAGTTTCTTCAACTTGTAATATTTTCCATGTGTTGTAACTACAAGTTAAATCTTGTACAAGTACTATGTAACTTACAGTAAGAAAATTATCAAAATAAGATTAATTGAACTAAAATTAAACTACAGACATATTGTGAAAGGTAGACAGTAGACACAAAAGTAGAAATGGCGAAGTTTTTGTTGCATCCGACCAAAATGATGTGTAAGTACGTCGTGCATACCCATGTTAATCCAATTAAATGGAACTTTCACCGTACCAGAAAATCCAGCCTTTCCCTGCACTGGGAATTACGTACAATCTCTTAACAAAGGCTTTGAAATACGTGCCTTAAAGATTTAATTAATGACAGTACAATGTCATTCGTCTTATTCCAGTTACCTAAACTACAATATTGTTGTGTACACAAATTTAATGGATGGAAATGTAGGTTTGGAAAAATACCTCATAATATTGAATTTAAAGTATGAATAAAAATAAACCGAATGTGCTTATAAAAATAATGACAATTTTACTAAATTATAATGATTTTTATACACATAGTAAAAGTAATCTCAGGCAATTCTTACTTTGTATCAGCTAAAACCCATTCACGTGTGGTTAATTCATACAGTTTTTACCATGATATTTCCTGAATCCTGTAGTAATTTTAGTTTTAACGAAATATCTAGCTATTATTAATCAATTATTAATACTAAATAAAATTAATTAGATTGTCAGTTTAAGAAAACCTCAACCAGTTTAGTCTTGTACATTTTTTTAATCTCATAATATGATATGTAATCATATTATTTAAGGTATAAAATATCATGACTACATATTGTTATGTAACGATAAATAAAAGTGGCTAATAATAAATTACATTATATATTATATAGTTTCTTAGAATAATATAATAGTATTTACCCATAGTTACAATAATAACTTTCAGCGTAAGGAAACCATGTACCTTATACAGATACTCTATCAATGATTTGTTTTTTTAGTTGTATAAAGTGCTAATGTACATTATATAAATATAGATAGACATTATATTACATTTATTACATGTATTATGTAACGTATCTAAATACATTGTTGAAGAAAATGAAAAATGAAGAAAAGATTAAAGCAAATAAAATGATAACTTTTCGTATCATACTCAAGTTTCTTCATAATATGTATGTGTCTATCATGTCATTTACCACATGCGGAGCTCTTTATTATTTTTATGTAACTTTTATTTAATTAAAAATCGCCATGAATCATCCCCACTCAACACAAAACGAATACGCTCCATTTTTTGCTTCTGCTTGTCTCTAAAGAATGAAAAAATCAAAAAGGCATAATCCACATCACAGTATAGTACCAAAAGCTTGTTTTATTTCACGAATGGTCAATTTTAATGTTTCATGTCGAATACTGTGTATTTGTTAGCATAGTACAATAATAGTAACATGCAGAATGTAGAAATGTAGAGCCAGGAGCACTAAAATATTTCAAGTTTCTCTTTTGCAGGTTCACGTTATTTGACATTACATGCATATAAATGTCTTGTTGTTTGCATTGTACATTCTGCTGTAAAGGTACGCATATCCATACATTATGCATACATATATTTTCATTTGTTTCTAATTTGTATTGTAATTCATAAAAAATGATTTGCACTTTGATATAAACATGGAGAGAAAATGGTAATTCAATCATCTTGACGAAGGGGTAAAGGGTAAAGAGTAAAGAGAACGAAAGAGAGACAAACATGATACGAGGTTCAAAGTCAATTTGCTCACAGACCAAATTTACACAAAGGAATGTGATCCGTCAGTTATATTACTTTGATCAGTATAATTAAGTACATTACTGCGGGAAATGAAGACAAGTTTATTAAATGACTATATAGTATAATATGCATCCACGTATATGCATTACATATTAAAAGGTATACATTTATATAAGCAAATCATTCAGTAAGCTAGACGTACTTATACAAACGATACAATCAATGTTAAACAAAGGAGAACGCTATAATCCAGAAATTTTTAATACATGCATGCAAGTGTTGAAATCCTAGGATTCGGATTTTCAAGAATGTATGTATGTAATACAGATATATTTATTTATGTATGCAACGGACATCTCCATACACATTCCACTGCTAACATCATCATCACATTCTTTTTTTTCATTATTAATGTTAATAATTGTGGTCAGGGACTGCCAGGCATTTTTTCAGGAGAATGTCATAAAATTATCTCCCTATTTAGTATTTGCGACCGTAGAAAAACTGACAGTAGTAAACACATTAAGTACACACACAATTATGTATGCTCACTATGTATGTACCTACTGTATATAAGTATAGCTAGAGAGAGTTATTAAGTCTGTTCCATAGGATGAGAGTTAAACCAAAAGTCCAAGTCAAGACGTTGAATGGACGGTGGTGGGACGTTCAACAGGATTGCTAATTACTCGAATATGAATTCGAGGCAGGTAGTTGAAAAATGCTAAATCTGTCATGCTTTGTATGTATTATAATGATGAGGTAAGTTATTATTATCATTATCAGCATGCTTAACAGGATGTTTATGCGAAACAAAGTAAATAAATCTTCTTTGCAGTTTTATGTATACTTATATACATATTACACACATACATACTTTTTATGTACCATTGATGTATTATCCGTCCCCTCGACTATCCTCTACACATGCATAAAAATTGCCTCCCATCCTCCATACATACATACATTGAATGTCAGTGAATTCGCATTAATCCACATTTCACGCGTCACCACAGCTCAAGCAATATGGGTTTGTGGTCACATTATTCTGCCAATTATGCTATAAGCGCTTTATCCTATTTATCTGTAGAGTCATTCTCTCTGTACGTACTTATGTACGCTTGTGTATATTAGCTATAAATTTCGGTCGAATAAAATTAATTTAAAAACAGAAGATATAGTAATTAAAAGAATTTGCACACACATCCACAGAGGCAAAAGGTATGGGGCGAGAGTTGTTTATCCCAGTTGTAGCTGTCCTATCAGCCTGTCAATTAGTTGTTGTCTGCTCGCATTTTCCAGTTGATGAGTAGTGTGGTGTGGTCTCTGGTATCTCATTCCATTCTTGGCTCTTTTTTCTCTTTTTACCTTTCAATGACTAGGTACTTGATTCCATTTCTAATGCATAATAATGAATGAAAATACAGGATTTAAATAAATGGACATTCACTGTATGTGTACATATTATATCTACTTATATTTGCAAACTATATTAACTACTGCGAATTAGAAGCGACTAATCCAGTTTCATCACATTGAAGGAAAATGGGAACAAACGGAGCGTTGTGTGTTATTGCATTCAGGAGAATCAAGTTGGACTCAACTTGAATGTGCACAATGCTGCAGAATGGAAATCACATAATGATTGTGTTTCGCGAATGACAGACAATAAGACAGACGGAGGGGGAAGAAATTATCGGTAATAAAATATATAGCCATAATAGTCCGCACATTACATTGTGTGTCATCTGGAACAGAGAAAAGATAATTCATTGTCGCAAGCAGCAACACTGAACGTTGAGCACACCAGCATCAGCCATCAGAACAAGAAACTACCTACTCATCAGACAATGTAAGTAGATGAAATAATTTCTTTTGTTTTTTCTTCACCCTCTTCACAACAATAATGACCATACATATACATACACAAGTTTGTCCGATAGCTCATTCTGCTCATCATGGCGTGTAGAAGATGACCTGCTGCAATCTAATGGAGGAATAATTACATGTATCATGATAATTCATTTAGACGAACCAGTTATACAATTTATTACCATGTATGCACACACATTCAGATCATAAATGTATAATGTTGTGTGTATGCATGTATGTATGTATAGCAACCAGCCAGCGACAGATCGAATTCATCCAATTTCACACACACATTCACATTCAGGCAGCAGAGGAAACAAAACTCAACGAAACGAATCAACAAGAAAAAACAAGAAACTGGATTTTAGAGGATCAGTAAATATTACTGTGGAACGTGAAGTGTATCGTATCGTATCGTATTGTGTGGAAGTATGTACAATAATTCATCTTTTTCATAGCATAATACCCACATAATCTTTACATTATTTTACACATCCCCAGTCAGATCGAATTTGTCATCATGTACAACCGCATTTTTTGAAAAGCTAGTCGACACTATTTATCAACTGCTAATTAATTCACTCGTCTCTTCATTTTTTCCTTTCTCTCCGCTGGTTCGAGAAAACAAGCAGAGTTCAACATACTTTCACACACAAGACTCGGTACAGACTTGGATTGAGCTGCGCTGAATTCAATCCTTTACTCAATATCATTATCCAAAGTAATCGTTCATTTTTAATTACTTTGTATCATATTTTGAGTCTGATTAGTCAAGTATCTTTCAAAAATAATGTGCAAAATAAAAACGGTTAAGCATACAAGAAGTAAAAGACCAAATTATTAGGAATAATATCAGAATAATCTTTTTGATTGTGAAAAACAAGCGAATACATAATATGCGTTCCAATTTTCACATTTTAGCTTCAATTGCTCCATTTTTGAACTCAATTTTTACTGTAAAAAAATTAGTCAGCCAGCAGTTAATGGTTTAAAGATGAATAGCTGAATTTGGGGGTAAAAGCTGCGGGTTGAGTGCCACTCTTTCACATATTCGTATTATTATACTATGTATATGAGTGTGTAGTAGCAGAAAGTAATAAAATACCAGAGAAAGAAAGAAAGAAGGGAAAAGAGCAGAGCAAGTGGAATTAAGTCGATAGAAAATGTAAAATGTGAATGAGACTTGGTTTATGAGCAAAAGGACTGACTCGGCGTAGGCTTTAAGCACCGGCACTTAACTTTTGACTTTAACTACACATACATGCATACATGCATGCACATGCATAGATGCACACACAATCACACGAAAAAATTTATTAAAAGTACTTAGAAAAATGTATGTATGATACATATACATACATTTCTACATACATGTGTACGTTATATTACATAACATCACTTCGGACTCGGCTCAGATGCAACTTTGTGATTCGATCCTGGTTGTATTCTCGTCCTCATAGTTAGTTAGTTACCTGTGCCCTGTGCAATTGGTACTATGGCTTTTGCTTCATGGCTCATTGTCTTGTCATTCATACGGAGTGAAAGAGAGAGAGAGAGAGAGAGATACATGTTACTTTTTTCTACGTACTCCGTACACTGTACACAAGAATATAATATGGGCCATTATATATAATGAGTCTCCTACAAACAGGTAGGTAGTCACATAGAATGGAATATAATAAAATAGTTAGCACTGCACATAGAAATGCTCAAATTGAATGCTCCTCTTCATGCAACATTCACAACACAACAGGCGAGTGAAGCAGCATATTATACATACATACATAATACAAATATGTATGGGACATAAGTATAAGTTCTGCTCGTAGTTTAAAGTTTAAAAATGATTCCCATTCAGAATTTTCTCTCTTTCCTCCTCTGATTTGGATCTCTGTGAGCAATGAGCAATAATACGGGACAGACGAACATTGACTCAGACACTCGAGATGAAGATGAACACCAAGGAAAAGATGAACTTGCCATCCTCATCGTACGTACTTTTTACACGTACGTACATGTAGACAAAAAAGGGAAAGAAAGAAAGAAAAAGATGCAGGCACAATAAAACCAACAGTTTTACACAGATTCTCGCTATCTTAACAGCTACAACCAACAAGACACCAGCAACAATAACGCAGGAGACAGAACGAATGGAAGAAAGATGAGAACGACATAACTGGGTACATTACATAACTCATCCCTCTAATTGTATCGTTATGTGAGCAATAATGTGAGTAGCTAACAATCTTTACACGCTGTATCTGTATCTATAATACCATGCTCATTTTATTCCTCCGTACAACCACAATATACACAAAGTGTAACTTTTACATTCATAGTCACACGCATAGAACTTCACATTCACATCTTCTTCTTCTTTGTCTAGGTCTACTTTTTTCCCTGTATGTTTTCCAAAGGTGTTCACTTTGTGACTTTGTGAATGACGAGAATATCTCTACTTAAAGTGTAAAGATTGTAATCAAAATATGTACGTAATGTACAGTTTTTATTGTCCAAGTTGTTATACTACAATATTACTTGTACATATATATCTATCTCGTTTCTAGTTCTACGGATTTTTCCAGAGGAAAGATTCAACCTTGTCGTTTAGGGTCCAATGAAAATGCCTCCACAAATACTTTAGCTTTAGATCTGACGCGATATAAATATTTTTTTAGAACAGACGATATTCCACAAAGAAACATAAAATTGTGATTGTATAATAAGACATATTATGGGACGACAACATATAGTAAATAAAGCGCGTAGGTAATACTATTTTGTTGAATGCTCTTTTTGATTTTTCTTCAAGTTACTTTTAATCTACCCATAAGCCTATTTAAGGGACTTCTTCAACATGGAGAATTTTCAGGGATTTTCAATACCTTAATCTTTAAGAATGGGGAATCTTCAGTAATCATCCTATTACAGTAAATAATATTCTTTTTTACCATTATAATTATTGTTGGGCTTGTTTTTGTTGTTTACAGTCTTAAAGACAAGGCAGGCGCACAAAACCGAAAAAAAACTGAGATGTTTCCTCTTGCCTTGACACATAGTTAAGATTTTAGATGAAAAATTCTGGAATTTTATACATGTATATTATCACGAGAGGCTTCTGACATCAATTCGACAGAAAGATGATGATGATGATGAGAGAGGGTTAAATAGGAAGATTGAGCTAAATTGGAGTCCAATATTCTTCAAATTTCCTCATACATGTATATGCACGATATATTGAACCTACCAAGTGCATTCGGTTTTAGTTAGGTACTTTCAATAATACGCCGGTTTTTGGCATGGATTAGGTAGTGCATAATAAATATAATCATCAAGGTTTGACTGTGCTGATATAAATGAAAAAGAAAGGAGAGAAATCCCTCGAGTGCTCTTTCAATACATAATTTGGGCATTGGTATCATCAGCTTTTACCTTTTACCTATAGCGTATTGAATAAAGTAGTGACGGAAGAGACTCTTTTGTGCTTCTCTCTCTTTATGTGTCTCATTTCTCTGTTTCGAAGAATGGAGTCCAATGACTGGTTGATGAGTTGATGGATTTCATCTCTTGTATACATACATAAAATACACAGATTACAGATTACACATATTTCTCAATAGCACTTCAACTCTTCCCTGGTATGTATCCATGCATACATACATACTACATACATACATTCATGAGCAGTGCACGTTGAAGGTAACTACGGATACACAAAACATTGAGAACTTTCATCCGTGTTTCACATTCCAATGTATTACTGACTGAGGCAAAAAGGAGACTATTGAAATCTGCTCGTTTTTTAGCAAACACGCAGTCTCAAGTCTCGAGTTAGTCAACATACATATGCATAACATATAATGCTCTTGCTTTGTATAAATAGAAAGGCAACTACATTATGAATAGACGGAACTTTGCATTCGATATTTGTTTGCAGTGGAGTTGCATCGCATCAGGAATACTTACATGCATGTACAATAGCTAAGTAGGTAACATATCATGTATAATAATGCATACGGATATACATGCCGTCTATGTGCAATACGTCTAGTATACGGTATACTGAGAAAAAGAGAACGAGAGAAAAACCAGCCTTTCACTTTCACTCTTCACGTTTCACTTCGATTTTCAAATCCATCCTCATCAAAGAAAGAACGAGGAAGAGATAAATAGGAGGAAGGAGAAAAGATTTTTAGAGCTCCATGTAAATTCGTGGAAGCTCTCCAAATTTGAATGACCGGAATCGAATTTGACTTTATGAAACATCAGGGATGGAAACTCTGTCTCTCTCCTTTTCGCTAGTCAGACTTTTTTCGTTTCTCATTCTCTCTCTCATTATTCATCGGCATCCACATGGAGCTTTCTTTAGGTCCTTTACAGTTTTCGAGAGTTTCTACCATTTTGACTATTGATAGATACATATGTACAAACAGGTACTTATTATTGCAATGCATGTGCATCAATCAAACTTGATTAGCTTGCAGCTTTTTCATAGGTATAAAAAACTAACGCAATTTAATATTTAATGCCGTGTGTAATTATATTTAGCATGATTATAACTGTGCAGATTCTTTTTTACTTAAAAAAAGACTTTTAAATGTAAAATTTCTCCATAAACAACAGCCTTTAAAGTACCTAAAGTTTCTTATGATTTTTTTACCTTTATCCATGTTTTTACACAGCCAAAACTGAGTCAAACGCAGTTGACTTCGTTTTCATACGTATAATCCACCTCTAGTCTCTAAGGCAGAAAGAACCCGGAAAAGTTTTTTTTACCATATTCGTTTTCCCTCTAATACAACCCGTTTGCCCTCCTGCATAGCGTGGTCAAGTTTCGTTTTAAAGACGCAAATAAACAATCTATAAAATATGGGGAAAGCATATGATTAAGCTATATTTATTAACCTGCTGAGATTTTTAAACGTTGCTACTAATTCGGGTCCCGATGAAATATGTAAAAGTTTTCCTTTCAAAATTCAAAACATCTCTTTAAAATATTTTGCAAAATCGGTTCGGTAAAGGTTTAGAAATGGTCCACAAAGTTGCAAGAGAGTTTAGGACGAGAAAAAACTCTATATTATTGGTACAGTGCATACCAGTAGAAAGTGAATTTTTAACAACCTCTTACCACCTACGCTTTGCCAATTTGCCCAAACTTTCTGAGACATATTTTATGTTTAAAAAGATTGGGTTTAGTAGCTATACATACAAAGACGATACTAACTCGGAAGAAAAACTGACAAATCGCAACATATGTACGTTTTACTTACTAATACATAGAAGATGGTAGATTGATATTTTTTAGTTTAGTAGCATATTACCATTAAGTGAAAGCTTATGGCATAATATACCTTCAAATAATGATCTTCATATTCCTGTGGATATATTTTAAGTCACCACTACGCATCAGAATTTTCTTGTCCCTCTTCTTCATATAATCTTCACTTCATTCAAAGAAAGCTCGAAAAATCCCGTCTACTAGTTAATTCCGATAATCACTTTCATCTTTCCTTTTCCCTATCCGTTGCCTCTCCAATATTTGCAGAGCATTTACGTGTACGTGTAGAATGAGCAGCATATGATACACATATATAAATACGCCATGCCATATCACAATGATCATTATGATGTTCCTGTGGCATTTGATCATTGATATATAGAATATTAAACTCATCTATATCTCTTGCTAATTGATCAAAATAAAGTTACACAAGTATCCATCAGCCCATCATCATTACATGTATGTATACGAATTATACGACGTATGATCAAAGAAATTGGCAGGAAGGGGTAAACAAGCGAGAACATCGTCTCGCACACTTGTTTAGGATTTAGATATACTCTTTATATACATAAGTATGTAATATATTCGCTACATCTTCTTTTTTTGTATGGACATACATGTGTGTACCATATCTGCAAGGCTTCAGGAACAAACTTTCAGTTCATTTCTCGATCACGTCTTGGAAATAGTTTGGAAATTTCTTAGATCCGTACTTCCACAGTGTACAAAGGCTCGACGTTTCAATTCTCCCGGAGATGGGAGTGTGTGTGCAGTGTGCACGTTGTATCACATATTATAAGGAGGCAAAAGTGTGTATAATGTATACAGTATACAGTAGGAGGAAGAGGGAAGAGAACGAGGATGTAATGATAAATGGTGTGGAAAATCTGAGGTAACGCGTTTGTAAGTTTTTGTGGGTTGGACGTGGAACTTTTTGGAGCACTTTGACTCTGAGTCTTTACTGACAATAAACGTGTATGTATGTATCTTTGTTTGTGTGTTCCAGCAAAACATGTCATCATCATAATATACAATAATGTTTGTATATGTATTTTGTGTATACATAGAGTAAACTGCATTAAAAGCAGATCACGTCAAGGGAGGAGGAAGAGGAGGAGAAACAGTCTCGGTTGAGTGCATCATCATAAAAGCTTCGTCTTGGGCCTTCGATCTTTGGAGAAAGTCTCTCTCCTCTTTCCTGACTCTGCATGTCTCTCTCCCGCTCGTGTTTCCTGTTGAAAATTCTTGTACTATACATGTAATGTATCTAGTATCAACGTGCTCGTATTTATACGTGTGCTACACAATGGCATGTGCCCACCAAATTTTGTACCATCGTTATGTCTTCATTTTGCCTGCATGTACAAAGACTTGACGGATCTTTGATTGTCTTGTCTTCTCGGATCTTGGATGAAGAGCGTAAACAGTAACGATCTCTTAACTCCAATTTCCGATAAATTTTCCTTTTATCATACGCTTTACAAAGCAATCTCGAAAGTCATGATCTCATGCAAGTCTTTGCAGTCTGTTCTTTTGAAAAAGTTTAAAAATAAAAGGGGAAAAGAGCTAATTTTTGCTAATAATAGTTATAGAATAAGCTAATGAGATGTACATTAGATGTCATAATCAAGGAAATAGTTAGTCTATGTAGTAAATAGGTTCGTAAAACAGATGACCTGTTTCATAGTAAAGTTGACTGGAACAAGTTTTTCAATCCGTATTTTATTTTATCCGTCTCGACTGACACCTTGATGGGATTCTTCGAGCCGCTGCATAAATCCATTTTTCTTCTTCTTTTTACTTATAATATACATATTATGCATACACCTTTCCATTTGTCTCCATTCATTCATTCTCATTCATTCACTTATTAGTGCAGAGTATTATACAACCACAACCTCAACCGCAACTCCTGCACACTTGTTGTTATTATTATTATGTTATTATCACAATGAAAATGAATTGGTATAGTACATACACATTACACATATAAAGTTAAAGCACACGGGGAAGAAGAGTTAAAGAGAAGTTTCAGAGCTTAAAACTCTCCTGGTGCACGAACTATAGGAACGTATTTTACGAATTTGAATTTGTATGTAAAACAGACATCCCTTTTGTTCTTGTTCTATTACCCTTGCTCACAATCACAATTTATACAGATTTATATACACGAGACTATGGGTAACAACAAAACAGCGTATAGTTGAAAAATCATCATACACATTATATTTTTCATAAACTGATTATCAGAGAAAGAATCTTATGCGTGTATTATGTATACTATTATCTGAGAGTTAGCCTACACAGTGATCTGTTATACTGTTGTCTCTTTCCGTTATATATAATAGTTGCTGGTTGCATCCGTACTTTCATATATACAGTACACAGTTCTATAATCTGATAATTCTTCTTCTTTCTTGCCTACATCTTTAGTTTTATTCGTCTCATCATCGTGGAAGAGTATAGAGTGAGTGTTGTAGCAGGGGTTTTCTTCAATTATCTGCATTTTACATGGACGACTGTGTAAAATGTGTGTGGAAATGAATGGATGCTTGTGTGTGTGTGTGCATGATGTGTACTTATGTACAAGCATTTAGGCGAGGTGTTGTTGTCGTTATTATTATTTTTTTGATGTTCCCTGTCTCTCTTTCTCTGTGGTTGTTGTTTTGTGTTGTCTTATATGTTATGTTATGTTATGTTCAGGACGAACATGAGACCAGATCATCAGCCGCATCTTATCACAATCTTATCTTGAACAATGAACATGTTCAATGTTCATAATATGCAATATTGATAACATGTATGAATAAACTGGGATTGGGATTGAATCTCTCGCAGTCTCTCAAAACAATATGCATAATACATACATACATATGAGATTATTAGGATCACAACACAACCACCTCAAACTTGCTTCTTCTTCTTCTTATTTTTCCTCGTATATACTCTGTATTATAAGCAAGAAAAATAAGAAATACATGGAAGATGTATGTAGTTGATGATGACAACTCATTGGATTGAGCTTTGACGGTGATATACATAATGCATACAGTTTTTATATTTTGTAAAAATTATATAATAACCGGTCTTAGAATGAGAAAGAGAGAGAGATTCATCGTTTCTCGACTGTTGGCTGCCGTTGAACAATTTCCTAATAGCGCACCATGAACTCACAAGATTTCCTATGGCGAAAAATCCTACGGCCAAACTTTTCCCAACAATTAAAAATTAGCAAAAGGGAACTGTGGTGCTCCTTTTCATTTGTCCAGCTTCAAAATTATGAAAACAAGCTATACATTCGTAAAATTTTGTACAATATGTAGTTAGCATACAGAGAGTTGTACAGCTGTGTCAGTACTGCATCCGAGTTTTTGAGTAGTAAAGATCCTCCAGATAATATTAATATATAACAGGCAAGTAAGTATAGTAAATATGCTTGCATGCAATCCGAGCATGTAAAAAATACAAAATACAAACGAATGTAACAAACTAATAAGGCTGGATTGTATCTGTACCCGTAGTTATGGTTGTGGTTGAGTTGTAGCTAGTGTGTTCAAGATAGCAGATAAATATGATTGTATTGTATCTAGCTACATATGTATACATGTATAAGAGAAGAAAGCAGGTGCAGTTTTAGACGTGGTTATGATCCGTGTGTAGTAAAAGGGCTCAGCCAAGTCTTGTTTTCACGATTTTATGAATGAGCTGCGTTGAATCTCCTTCCAGGTGAGAGATGATTATGATGAAAAAACTACACTCAAATCTATACGTACGCATACATACATACATTTATGTATGATTTTTTTACTAGTTATATAAATGCTTAACATTACTTACATAAGTATACACAACTTGCCCTTAACAAAAGTAGAAGCAAAAAAGTGATGTGCATGTTCAATATTGTACATACTGTGCAAGTCAAAAAAATCCTGTAGATCAAACCAAGGTGAGAGAATCAGAGGAGAAATAATTTCTGGCAATTTGACTCTGTCAAAAAATGCAATGTACTTTCAATATATTATGTACAATAATATACGCTCTAGTCTCGTACGTGTATTTG
>JAQIVE010003523.1:0-16552 GCA_034698285.1 Sminthurinus bimaculatus | reverse complement strand
CTCTCTTTTCTCCTCTCACTTTATTCTCTCTCTCTCTCTCTTTTCTGTAGTTTCTCTCGTTTTAGTGCTTTCTTCCTTTTTGCAAATCCCTCGCAAGTTTTTTCTTAGCACGGAGGAGGCTTGAACCAAAGACAATGTTCAGGCCACGTAAAATAGTAAATGAATACACATGCACATTATATACACACATACACACACTGGGCATTGTTTGCAAAATAGACAGAAGTTTGTATATTTTCATGTACTTGTGTATAATGTATATCCATTGTTCTTTTTCCATGGGGTCCATGACAAACTTTCTCATCATTTTAATTTCTTTTCCCTTCGACATGCCCAATTTTACTGTTTATTTGTGTGCTCTAAAATATATATTATACGTTTGTAGTTTGTAACCATGGTTCAAGTGGAGGTTTATTTTACACCATTTTTGAGGGCATTTTCGTAACTCTGGTAATTTTGGGAGACAAATTACAGCAAAAAAAGAGGTTGAACTTCAAATGGGGAGCATTTGAATATTTTAGCATAATTTACCCATTTTTATCGCCACCTCTCCTCCCTGATCGTGCTAATTGAGGGGCTAATTGCGAAACCCCGAGAAATTTGCGATAATTAACTGTTAAGACGAATCAAAGGGTCGTTTAAACAGTTCATTCACATTTACATTTACCTTTCTTCTTTCATTCATTGCGGTAGAACAAAGGGCTCGTGACGAAAATGAGAAAACTGAGACAATCCCGTGTTTTTGTTAACAAGTTGTAAGTACAATTGCTCTGCTCCTTATGTAATTTACTGGGAACATTTAGTCTTAAGAACAAAGAAACGTATTTCCTCAGTTCTCCGTTAACCTTGTCATGGTATCGTCATCGTCATTCGAAAAGTTGTTTTAGAATTGCAAGTAAATCCATTTACTCAATCAACATCCGATTGAGAAAAATGAAGAAAAAGGTCATGATAACACATATGAGCATGTAAGGAAATTAACAACAAAATATTAATCTTCTTTCTTTACTTTTTGCAGGTAAGTACCTTTATAATTTTTTTGCTTTGTTCAACGGCTGCTATTATACGCAACTCGACGGATGACGCCCGAAAATCAAAAGCGAAGGTTTTCTCTATCTCTTGGTTCAATGAGATGGGTACAACACAATGCAACAAAGAGGACTCCTGTTCAAACAAGCGTGTAAGCTAGCAAACAAACAAGCCAACAAGGAAGGAAGGAAGAGCACGAGCATGTCAGCCAGCAAACAAGGTAAGCTTGCTCATTTCGCATCGAGTGAAAACTCCATGTCAATGGAAGCCGATTTCAACGGGACTTGCATACGTTCATGTGTACGTACATTTGCCAACGTCCTTTCTCCAACAGTTTTGGCAAAATTTACATTGCATAAACGTAGCTTCAGGGATAGTATCAATTCATGATACACACAAAAAGCTGCAGTGTAAATGTTTATTAATGACGATTCTGCTGAGAGAAGGAACAAACGTTGGAATTGGCATAACAAACATGATCATGCATAGAATAAAATAACAAAGCATACATTATTAGTAGACTGGTCCGAATAACATGATGTTAAAAAAAGTTTACTTGCCAACCGCGTTGATAATAACCCAAAATACTTTGGTAACTAATTAAAACACTTTTTGGTTTAAATAATCCAAAAAGAACAATACAACGGGTTTGAAAGTTAACTTTTTCACAAACTTGTTACTTTGAACCAGTCTACCGTACTATATACGCGGATACTGGACAATACAATAATAATTGTATTGTTTTGCATTGTACTGCATAAAGCATTATACAACACTTCGGCATATTCTATCCATCATGTGCCCACTCTCATTAACTTTACAATATTTGCTCGTCCCTTGTGGCAACACAAGGAAAATGTTCATCGCTGCACATTTTAATGTGCAAAGGCATATAAATACAGTGAATTGTGTCCACGACGTACTTTTTTCAGTCCTTTTTTTGTTTCACGTTAGTTACCAACTTTCTGTGGTACCTTTTTAAAGCGGTCAAAATAATATTACGTGATCAATTTTTAAATGAAGGAAATTCTCGCCAAAACTTTGGCGAGAATGAATCCTTCAAAATTTTTTATTATAATGAATAATGAAGAGTTGGGTGAAGTACGACATATTCAAGGTCCATTGTATATTCATGTTCGAATTGCATTTATATGTACACAGGTTTTGTATAATTTTGAGACTCGACATCCCCAACAATTTCAAGAGTACCCCAAACACCAGAAATATATATTTGTATACAGTATCATAGATTATAATTAGATGCATGTACAATGTACAATGCACATAACGTGTAGCAAAATCTAGTAAACCGTAAAATATCTCATACGTATATGGAGAATATATTCCAAGTAAGACTAACGATTTCAAAGCGTTATCAGTAAGGTACTCATAATTTTGCAAAACACCAGAGAGACTCATCGTCATTGGTATTCATTGGTCATTGGGCAAACAAACAAAGGACAGGGACCAAATTGCAACAAAAACAAGGACTGTTTTTCCACTGGTTTCACTTGGTTTTCCCACAGTCAATCGGAATAATTGCTATAGGCTGTGCATAATTTTCTATGTGATTCTTTGTATGTACATATATTACAGCCCACCTAGAGCTTTTCTAGTCGAAACTCCAATCAAATAATTGTACATATGTATGTAGTGTTTGAATAGTTTAAAATTTTGACTAGTCGCTGCACACATTATGTTTATTCTTACGACGAACTAGCATTGTCATCGCCGTGTTCACAAAACGGCTCACTGTAATGAAGGGAAAACTGGGGGATATCGTTATACAGTATGGAAAACAATGCAATATAATGTACGATATGCAAACAATAAGCACAAAATGTTATGTGTATCATAAATTGGGATACTCAGCTCCTCTTTTGAATGTATACAACAACATTCTTCTTCAAAAGTATTATTATTATTACAGGTATCAAAGAGATACCCTGTAGAATCTGTACTTGGATTTATAACTCTAGAGACAAACAAAAAAGCCGTGTGATGATTGGGATGGAATAAACTTTTCAACTTTTATTCTCTTTGAGGAAAATTCCTGTGGCTTTGGTTAGACGAAGGAAGGAGACGTTTTCATCGTTACAAATTAGGTGCTGGTACATTTATTTGAATTTGAAATGCGATGCTCTTACTTCATTTGTAATTTTAGTCAGTACATCTACGTAGGCACGTATGTACACTGCATTTCTGAATAAGCCTATATTTAAATTGTGTTTCTCCATTTCTTTATGTCTATCGGCTGTCGATTCAAAGGAGAATGAACAACACATGTATAATGTACTTTGGATTCTAGAATTGATAGATATATCGTATATACATAGAAGAAGGTCGTACGTTCTGCAGCAGAGTTTTCTGGTTTGTTTGTAACAACTAACAACATTATTTTCTTTCCTTTTCCCCTGCCTTTATTTCTCTCGTTGGCTCTTGTCTTGCTCCTGTTTTTCAAGCACTTCTTCCTTCGTCTTGAGTACATGATAACATGGGACCGGGAGAAAAGAGTGGAGAATAGGAATAAGAAAAGGAATGTGAGCGAGCGAGGAAATTTCTTTGGGTGGCAAACACGGATTATAGTTCGATCAAATAGTGGTTGTATCTCTCGGGTTGTCTGTGCTCTACTCTTTAATGCGACGGTATGAGGGCACCAAAAGGAAAAAGAAAAGAGAGACAAGACAAGGCAAGGCAAGGCATGGCAAAGCAAGCAAAAGTAGAGAACGGAGAAAGCAAAGGAACGAGGAATAGGCCTGCGTAGATAAATACAAAGAAACTTGTGTGTAGACATACAATTACACTACTTGACTAAGCAGACATGCCATGCCAAGCCATGCCGTGGTATGCTATCTGATGTTATGCCGAGTTGTGTTGTGTTGTATGTACCCAGGCATTTGCCACACACAATGTACATATAACATATATATTGCGCTCAATATAGGAATTTGTCTGGATATTCCATGTTTTTGTGTGTTCTGTGTTTGGTGTGCCGTTCACATATGAAGAGGACGCCTTATATGTTTATGGATTGAATAAAATTAGCGGTGTCAATTGAGTTAGACACTCGGAGGAAGTGGAGGCTCACAATAAAGTAAATCCTGGAGCCTCTGAGTTTCCCCTTTTCCTTTTTCCTCGATCCATTTTCTCTATCTCTCTCTCTCTCTCTCTTTCTCGATCCTTGTTTCTTCTTTTCCTTCTCTATATTTATGTACTTATGTGTGTACATTGTATATACGTCTACTTTTACATTTCTTTCTTCATTTTGATTTCAAAGACCCCGTTTTCCCGACGAATTTCCTCGTTTCCTCCAGTAATTTGATCAACTGAACTGTGTCAAATCCCCATATTATCCATCACCCTTTCTCGTAAGATCCAAAGTTCTTTTTAAAAGTGAGGAAGGGCTAAATTAAAACGGCAAAATAATGTTATTACAACATTTGGTGTTACATATAGATGTATGTTGATGGAAAAATGCATACATTTGCATTGAGAAAAATCTTAATGTATTCTAGTTCTTGAAATAATTTAACTACATAAATTATACCGTTTTTATGGGAAAAGTTTCCAACTCTAAATATTTTCCAAACATGTAATGTATGTATGTAGCCGCCCTTTCTTGAACCTGGAGGCTATTTTTCAGCTATCGGTATGGTGTTTGGTGTTGGTCACATTTTTCCTGTAGATAAGCACCCAGTTCTTACTCTCCAAAGCTTTTATTTGTGGTTAGAGTAGATACGTCCATATACTCGGTAAAGTAAAGTTGCAAGATAATGTGGGAGAGCCGATAGCTAGATAGAATAGATAGGTAGGTAGATAGATAGATAGATAGGTTCTAATAATATTGGTGCCATATTATTTCTGGTTAGGAGTTTCATGGGGCGAGTAAACCAAAATAAACTCAACTATCAGCGAGAATGTATGGCACTTTGTCCATATCTACAATCCATTTGGTACTTTATTAGACCGCCACTGCCACACTGCCACCACCAATACTACAATACTGCGACTACTACTTCTACTTTTACTCCTATTCTACAATATACTGATACAATATATTGCAGCAATACAATACATAGTTGCAAAAGGCTCGAAACAAATACACCGCAAGAATCTACAATGAAGGAGAAGAAGGGAAACAAAGGGCAGGAAAAACTAGAAGAAGAAGAGGAGAAAGGAAAAGGAATAACTAGAGTGAGAAGAGAAGCAGCAGATAAAAATCGATTGAGTTTTGCAAAAGCAGAGGCAAAAGCTTTGAAAATAGTTTCTCTCTTTCCATTCCTTCTCGTCCTTCGTTCCCACATACGAATTACAAAAGTACCCACATGTACATGTGTGTGAGCTCATTGCTTTTTCCATATTATATACTGTGTGTAACTTTCACTAAGTCACAGTTTTAGAATGCTCAGTGTGATTCGTTCGTCTACAACATAGCAAACCAAACCAAGGCATAGAGTATGTATGTAATAGATATAAGGAAACATTCAACTTCCCCTGGTTCGTTGGCAACTCCAACTTTAACTTGAAATTCAACTGCAAAAAAGTACACGGTTCTCTTGTACAAACAAAGCAAACCTGACTGCTATCTTTATGCCTATGTATGTATGTATATGTACAATGTACATTGGAGTAAGTGTTCATTTATGGAGGAAATGTGCAGCATTCAGTAAGGGGTAGCCGGGAACTAGTAGTTAACCAGCTTTTTTTCCCGAGGTCTAAATCTATGTATATTGTGTATATATGTACAATGTACATATAATGTATAGTTATGTAGGTTGGGACGACGAGGCAGGAAGCAGCATCATACTCCTTTTAGTTATACCTACCTATGGCTACGGGTAAAAAGAACGAACCAACTCCAGATTTTAAATTACTCGAGGCTAGATAAAAAATAGATGAGCAGAGGCGGGAGAGGAAGAACTGAAGAGGAGGAAGAAAAGGAAAAAGGAAGAGCAGGAGGAGGAGGAGGAACAAGAAGGATAATACTTCACGTTTTCTTTTTCTCCTGTTCTTGTCTCTGCCTGCCTGCCGTCCTTTCGTCTGTTCCTCCTCTTGTTTTTCCCTTCTGTTCCATTTTTCTGGCTCATTGTATATTATTATAGTATGATATGGTATGATATGATAAGATATGATATGATATGATATGGCCGGGTTTGTCTTTGTCTTTTTCTCGGTTTCAGTTTAACTTAAGCCCTTATCAACTCATCTATCTATCTCTCATGATACACGCAAGTATAGGTATGTACAGCGTTCTAGCAAGCTCTAGTTTTTTTCGTCGTGAAACCTTTATTGTTCTTCAGATTTAATGTATTTCATATTATATTTTACTTTGACTGAAATTTTATCCGAGTTTGCTCACAGTGGACTTTAACTCAAATGTATTCGTATTATATTCTTATTTCACGGTAGATTCGCCCTCGATATCTATGTATGATGGAAAAAAATATTTGTTTATTTTTCAAGGAATTTTTCCTATCTGTGCTGTATTGTGTGGATATGTCATCTGCAGAAGCATTTTTCAAGCAAGTGAAATCGGGAGTCAGATGAGAAAAATCAAAAGCTGTCTATTATGGAACTGTGGTATAGACTACACAACTCCATTAGTTCACCAAACGATTTTCCGTCTTCATGCTCTTTTTTCTGGGCTTCGGGTGTCATTTGCACTTTTCAAGCTTCATATTTGCACACAATAGC
Organism: Sminthurinus bimaculatus; assembly: GCA_034698285.1. Taxonomy (NCBI): domain Eukaryota; kingdom Metazoa; phylum Arthropoda; class Collembola; order Symphypleona; family Katiannidae; genus Sminthurinus; species Sminthurinus bimaculatus. Next base: position 9,829 of record JAQIVE010003523.1, on the reverse strand, counting down.
GAGAAAATAACCCTTGTGGTTAGTGGTGGTGTACACGAGAGAAATGTGTGTGTTTGTGTATGTACAGTACCAACAAATATCTAGATGGGGACTTGAGAATAAAAATAAACTGTATTGAAATGCATTCATCACAATCAAATGTATTACTTATTGTTAGAAGATATTAGAATGAACGACTCATTTTAATGGGTATGTTGTGAACAAGGGAAAATTCAACAGCTGTACACAGTTGTATATCTGGTAGTTGGTCCTGAAGGCCATCCTTTTCACTATACGCTTTCAAATACATCTATGAACGTATTTAATAGATAAAAGTTAATCCTGTTTTCAAGAAGAGAAGAAGAGAGAGAGACAGAGAGAGAGAGAGAGGGAGAAACAAGAGAACAAAAGGTGGAAAAACATCATCTATAATTGTTCTTTCTGACAAGCATTATTTTCTTATCTAGCGTCTTATTTTCGCTCGTTGTCTTCTTCTCTTTCCCTACTATGTATGTACTCTCCTCCTTTTGTATGAAAGCAACAGTGGTCTTCTCAGAAAAATAAAGTTCCGTCTCAGGTTCTAAAGCTGGAAAAGATGAAGAGGACGACGAAGAATCAAGAGAAAAGTAGCAACAGAATGAGAATCAGTGTCCATTTTCAAACTAAGAACCGATCTAAGAAACATCTTTTGGAACAAGGACAGGGAAACTGGAGAAAAATGCTGAAAGAAAAGCTGATGCTGGTACACAGAGAGAGAGAGAGAGTGGGAACCATCATACCACTTGGAAATAAATGACTTACTTCATTGACTTTCGCTTTCCATTCTTCCCTCTTCCTCATCGTGTTGCTCCAGTTCTTGTGTCTCGACGGTTTGTTCGACCGCATCGACTCGAATCGGAAAATAGGAGGACATTTAACATTTTATTTGTAGCTGCTCTCGCTTCACTGCACAATATAATATTATAGAACTAAAGAGGACTTTTCTCATGTTTACAGTATTGTCTGCCAGATTCTTTTTTTTTTGTTGCTGTGTTCCGTTCCTGTTATACCCTTACAAATATTATTTTTATAAACACATGGAATTTGTTGAAAATTCGGAAACGCTCAATTTTTTTAAGATTTATGAGATAAAAGTTCCGTAAGAATTTTTGTGGAAAACAGTCAAAATAAATTCCTTCAAAATATTGTTCATCCTTTGACCTTTACGTATATATGTACACATGTATCACATATACACCGTGAGGACTGATCACGGAATGAAATGGTTGGTCAGGCATTATAAATGCTGTCACTTGAGCAAGCAAGCAAAGGAGCTTTCATTATAAATGAATGATAAATACGTTAAAGATCCCGTTTCAAGTGGAAAAGGACAAGGTCGCGTGTGCATATTGTTCCTCGGTGGAAAAAAAGTGAGCCTGAATGGTCGTGGCAAATGGATTGGGGTTTTAGCTCACTCACTCTGAGCGCAGTCTGTGCTGCTTTAATGTGCGCTTCTGTGCTGTGCTGTGTGGTGATATGCCCTCGTTCGATATTTTATATTTTATACATTATGATGGGCGAGCAGTGACGGGTACAAAAATTTGGGAAAGAATTATGAATTTTATACGGAGGCTCGAGTCTCTACTCGACTTGGGTTGAGTTGAGTCAACTGGAAGAGAGAGGCAAGCCTGGAAATATTATCCAGAGAGTCTTCTCAACAAGGCTTGATATGACTAAGATAAATGAGACGCTGGCTCAACGAGCCTCTGAGGCATCATTCAATACGCAGGAAGCCAAAGGAGCGAGGAAAAGAAGAAACATTGTTAGATTGTCGACGACTATACGATCCAAGGAAGGAATGGCAAAGAAAATGGATTGATTGAAAAGCTATGCGTGGAGGGGATAAATTTTGCGGTTGAGAATGCAACCTGAATGAATAGACAGATACAATATCATAGACGAAAAAAAAGTTTACCACCCCAGCAGGAGCCAAGAACTAAGCCGAGCTCGATTCGGCTCAATTCCACATTAGCACAACGAGAGAGTCAGTATAGCCAAAGCAGCGTGGAAACTGAAAATGTTTCACTTGTCTTTATTTTCCTATTTTATACACATTTGGAGCATAAAAATACAGTGTTTTAAACATAATTTTTCGGTACACTTTTTATACATGACGGTGTTGTGCATCTTATAGTACAATATTCTTATTATATATAAACATTCCGCACACGTCTATAATTTCAATACTTTATTGGAGCAGTCTGATTGTTACATAATTGCCCCTTAGAATATTTATTGTGCAAAACTGTACTGACAATAAAAGAAGTCGAAATGCAACAATGGAACGCCTACAGCCTACATAGAATACATTCAAAAGACGTTCAAGTTTTTTAAATAACGCTAAAAATATCTGCACAATATGCGTGGCGGATTTTTTGGAGGAAATTGAAATTTTTTTCCCTATGCTCCAATTTTTTGGGCCAGAATAAGGGACTTGCGGTTATACATAAATGTAGCAACTTTTGGTTTCCATATTCATAAACTTGAGAATTGTCCGCACTCTATGCTATGGGTATCCTATTTTATGACTATAGTAGCTGTGTAAAAGGTCTCATAAAGAAGGGTGTCTTAAGCCGTACATAAAGCATAAAGTAAAGCACACTTAGACCCGTGTATAAAATATAAAATATGCAGACGTTTTTTGCAAGGTAGAGGCAGAAGCATTCTCACTTTGGAAAAGCTTCTCAGGGAGATTTGATCAACGAGTCATGATCTTGTCATTTTGCGCGCATACAACACCCATGCATGCATATCTCTGTATGTATACATACTTATGTGTATGTTGAAGACGGAAAGACGACACGGACTAAAAGTCAAAGGGAAAGCAAGTAGTGAGATTGGGGAAAAGACGAAGAGAGGAGGCACAGGGAAACTTGTCATTGTAGATAGATACAATAGTGCGAGGGAAGGATCGGGAAACGGGAAAAGATGGAGAAGCTAGGGAAGGATTAGACGACCTGGACAAAAAGCATTGTTAATACGAAAAGTGGGGCAACCGACGCCTCTTCCCCTTTCCTTCTTCTTCTTTTCTGCTTTTCTTTCCTTCCTTTCTCCTCCTCATACTTTGCCTTCAGCCGAAACATGTCAATATACACCACATATTAGAGAGAGAGAGAGAGACGGGAAAAATAAAACTAGAAGTGTAACATAGATGGAATGAAGCACACATAATATATCGTGCACATGTTTATATCGTATAAAAATATCATACATACACATCATCTATCTATCTACTTTTACTATCCCTCTTACGCTCTCCATCATTCTCATGTAATTCTCAGCTGACACTGTTGGATCTTGGCTATGTTTTGACATCCTTATATTGTATAATGCATACGAATTTATTATGTTGTATATCTATGCAGTATAAAAAAGTCGTATGTAGAGCTAATATTGTATTCCGTGCTATCTTTCCTATTTTCTCCTGCTTTTCCCAACGACCCAGTCAGTCAGTCAGACTTTGCCTTGCTTTCCATAGAAATACATACATTGTCCCCTATATTTATGTAGTATGTTATGTTTGACTTTCTCCTCGACTAATACCCAGAATTTGTCCTCTTCTCCCCCATTTTCCGAGACTTCCTCCGGTGTACATAAAATAGGATCCGAGTCAACGGAAAAGAGATGAGGCTACATATTTACAGGACAGATACATACATACATACATACGTACATACATAATACGTACATAACACTGTTTCTATTCTTCAGCAGCGGCACGTACGGAAATGCATAAGTATTTCGAACACATGTGCACATATGTGTGTAGGTGTGTGTGTGTGTGTGTGTATGGACTTTTTTGTACGAGAATGAGAATACGAAGACATGATAGCTGCAAAATAGCTCGTAGAACTCTTGCCGACGTTTTTTCCCTCAAGAAAGCAGCAGGCCATGCCAAACTAAGCCGAGTCGAGCCAAGCCATGCCATGCCAGGCCAGACCAAACCACGCCAAAGAGAAAGGCAAAAAGAAAAGGGAACAGGAGAAAGCAGTCAAGAGAAAAGGAAAGAAAAGAGGAAGGGACCGAGAACTAGGGAAAAGCCAATCGAATGCATCGATTTTTTTACTTTCTCCTGCTCTTTCTCGCCGTCCCGTAGAACATATCTGTACTTTCTTTCCCCTTCCACTTCTTTTTCTTCGTCTTCTTCTTGCTGGAGTCAGGGTACTCCTTGCTTTTTGGACATTTTTTCTTCTCGTCTCTCCTCCCTTTACAATTCAGTGTAAGTACGACTAGGAGCGAATTTCCTTGCCTTTGCTCCTTTTTTCGTTCTCCTTGACTGTACAACCAAATGGAATATTTTATATATGAAGTTTTCCGTCTGGTTCTTGGGTCGAATGTATGTACATATGTAGATGTGTATATTTTGAATTTGGAATTGAGCAAGAGAGCAAAAGCTCGCGGATCCAGGATGACTTTTCAAATGTGTGGATTTCAAATTCACATAAAGAAAAGTCCGTTATGAATGCAAAAGAAATGGGATTTGTTTGTGTATATACAGTACCCATACATGTATAAAGAATATTGTATCTCGAGTCCTCGTTGTCACCGACTTTATTCGGCTACAATTTTTTTCACGCAGGCAACTTGGATGGATGCATTTCGTGGTGAGAGTGGCACAACTTAACGGCTCTTTTTTGGCAGCGTGTCTGTATCATTTTCTCCATACAATCTATTTATCTGCTACAATATGATGACGATGATCATGCTCATGCTCATGTTCATGATCATGATCATCCTCATGACACTGGCAATGACGATGACTGTATACTGCCGTTGGTTTGGTTTCCTTTTTTTCCTGCAAAAATGGAAGAAAGAGCTTGATTTGTGATTCTAGGCCTCTGCGTGGTGTGAATCCTCAAATATTTTGTGTATATTTGATATGGGCAAAACCATCTTGTCTTGTGTCTTGTCGTTTCTCCCCTTGTCTTTTCTCTTTAAACCTGATGTGTATTTTTTCATGCTCAAGCCAACCTCCAACACAGACTCCATTTTTTGGAGCCTTGTCAAAATCCGTCCCATGTTTTATCTATACATACATAAATATATCCTTTTACAATTTTTTCGCCATATTCTCCACGACTCTTACAATTCTAAACCGAAATCGACATGACTTGTGTAACTTGGATAGGAAGGGAAATGCAAGGAAGTTGAGAAAATGAGTGCCATTAGGAGCAAAGTACCAGAGGTTAGAATAATGTAATACATTTTTTATTGGGCAACTGCAATCCTCGTAGTTATCATTATCCCGTTGTATAATTTACATTGCTGTAACATGTACATGGTGATGCCTTGCATTGCATTTTCATCCCCTCGTTTTTTATGCATTGCTTGGGTTACAATGTACGGTAATAGGGAAGTTCATTTAGGATTACCAAAATTGGAATTACTACGAAATTTCTCTGCTCAGGAAAATAAACGAGGGAAATACTTGCAGGTTAAACAGCCTTTGCCATTTTTTGTACAAGGTTTATGACTCTGGACGGAAGCTAAAATTTAATAATGACATGCAAGGCAAAAAGAGAAAAAGGAGAATTCCAGTTAAAGTAAGAACGAAGGAGCGAGCTACTACATACTGCATACTATAGTATCGGAAAATTTATTTGTCTCTGGAGAGAAAGTCGAAACATGGAACATGGACATATCTACATTAAATTCTGTCTAGTCTATACATTATACATATTCGTATGTATAGGAATGATGTAGTTCTTTCTTTAAAAGAAGAATTCGACATGGTACAAGAAAAAAGGGGTAATCGTCCCAACTGCTTTCTCTCACTATCTTTTTCTCTCTTCTACGTTTTGAAGAAGTGGTCCAGCAAGGAAGTCTTGAGTGGATAGGAAGGAAGCCTGAAATTTTTTTCCTGTCTCTTTTTCTCTCGTTCAATTCTTGAGCTACATCCTGAATGTTCATCCACTTTTTTCTCCTCACTCCGTCCCTATACATGGATGTATTCGCAGCTAATAATAAAGAACAAGAAGAGAAGGAACTTGGTCAACTCGAGTCGAGTCGAGTCGACTCTACTCAACTGAATTCAACTCAACTCAAACCAAGTCAACTCGCTGTGAAAATACGAGCAGGGAAAAGGGCGAAGAGCAGAGCCTGAGTATGTACACGGGTGGCATAAAAAAAGTTACGAGGCTCCTGTTTTAAGCATTTGTGAGAAAGTTGGAGAGAACAGGGTTACTAAAAGCCAGGACCAGATACACACATACACCTATACATATATACATGTATCTGGTCCTTGCTCATGTTCTTTTCCCGTTTCTTTTTCTTTTTCTTGTTCTGTTCTCCTTCAAATCACACGCATTCAAGGGGACTAGAGGAAAAGAGGAGAGGACAAGAACAAGAACAAGAATACGAGCAACGCAGTTCATGTACCGTACATGTCCACGCGAGTGCAAAAGTGTAGGAAAAAATTATAAATCTAAAAGCTAGACTTGAACGAGAAAACTCGAGGCTCCAACTGTACGATATATCAGTCGGTATATATCCTATAAAAAACACCTTTCCTACATACATGAATAACCATTAGGAGGAGGAATGGAGGATATGCCGGAGATTCATTTTTTTCTCACTTTTTCCCTTCAAAAAGTCTCCTGGAGTTTTGTACAGGGTAACTATATGAGGGAGACTTTTTCTGTGTCGTTTAAACGGTACCGTGTATCTATATCTATATCGCTATGTTATATATTTCTTTATATACTTTTGAGTCATACATTATTGTTAGAGGAGGCGCGAGAGGGGGAGAGAAACAGACGGTAGACGGTAGATGTGGAGAGGCGCAACAAAGAAAAAAAGGAGTATGGGGCACATATACGCAGGCAAAAGTTTGAAACGGGAGAAAAATAGAGACAAGGAGAAAGCAAAATGAAGGAAGGCAAGAAAGAAAGAAAAGAAAAGGGCAAAGAAGTTGAGAAAGGAGCAAGCAGGAGCAGATGAAAAAATCTCATAACGACGACGGCGACATCGCATCGTCGAAAGACGTCGTTTTGCTCTTCGTCTTCCTCTACCTCAGACTCAGTCTCTCCGACTTTATCCTTTCCCTGTTGGTTTCTCTTCGTTTTCGACTTCGTCTTAGCTCTCTTGTTCGTCTCCAGTAGTCTGTAGTCTGTGCCTGTACAGTTGCTTGAAAAGAACTGCAAAAGGCTGTAGACGGCAGAAAAAGCTGAAGAGAAAGAGTGAAAGTTGGAAGTCATTTGGCTCTCTTTCAACCACACAAGCTCAATACACACACTTTGTCTTCCCAACGAGTCTTTTCCTTTTGGAATTTTCACACTCACTCACCCATTCCATTCCGACTCTAACTACAACTACAACGACTATTCACTCTCTCTCTCTCTCCCATCTTTTCTTTTCCCTCTCTATCTTTTTTCCTTATTCTATCTTTTTATTTCTTCTCCCTGGCGAAAAAGTCTTATACAAAAAGAAAAAGTCTCATGTAACGTAACTTACATGTACATGTCGTGGAACATTCCTTCCGCGCCATCACCGCTACTTGTTGAACTGATAGTCCACACGATTTATGTCGATTTGTTTGAAATCCAAAAGACTCTCTCCTCCATTTTCCCCTCTCCTAATCGTATTCTTCATTCCTCTTCATCTTCATCCCCCATTCTCATCTTGATGTTCTTTTCTTTGTCCCCCTCTTCATCTCTCTCCTCAAATTACTTTCCGCGATCCAATCTTTCAATCTTTAACGCCACTGGAGCAGTTTCATCTCCGTCTTTGTCTTTGCCTCCGTCTTCGTCTTCGTCACCGTCGCCATTGCCATCCCCAGTCTATCCTTTTGTTTTCCAAGAGACGAAGCGTCTTCTTCTTATTCTTCTTTTATACGGGATAATATCGCATTAAATTTATATCGACCCTCTTTAGCCGAGACGAATGAGAAATGAAGTAGTGAACCACGCAAAATTATAGCAAGAATGCAAAGCGAAGTGAGCTGAGTTGAACGCAGTTTGCGATCAAACTTGTACACTGTACACAGTACATTTTAGGATGTTACAAAGTATTGGAAATTCCTCGACTTTAGCTGCTTCCTCCCACACTCTCTCCATGTTTTTTATTTCATTTCCTCTCTACTCAAGTTTACTTGATTCTAGCTCTTTTGGAACTTCCGATGCAAATTCAAATTCAATGTACATAGTCTGTGCGTTTTTCACAACGAGCAAGTAAGTAAGTATGTAAGTGGGTTGGGGCTGAGCAAGTAAGTAATGAAGGTGGGTTGAAAAATTGTGGATTGTAAATAAATTTCAAATTGTAAATACATTCAAGCTCTATCGTGTTCTCTTATATGTACAATGTACATCTCCGTTTGTTCGTCCTACTCAAATTCCTGTAACGAGAATTGGCGGAGCCATAATATATTGAGATACGGGGAAGAAAGTGAAGAGTCGAGAGAACGAAGAAAGTTAAATCTACTGCTCCTCTTGGTCTTGGAAAATGAAACTATTGATCCAACTTTTCCATCACTCTTTCTCTCTTTTCCCTCCCTTTCTGTTTGCTTATTAATCCGAACCAATAGAAAATAACAAATGATACTGCTGCATGTATACAGACAGAGGGGCGTAGGAAACAAGAAGACGAGTCTCAGTTTAGATATTCAAGATTCGAAATAGATATTGTACGTACATTTGATATCATATCATATTCTTGTCTCTGTTTTCTTCCGCATTTTGTGTGTACTTAGGTACATAGATTGTGGTAAATATTGATATTGATATTGCGATCCGATTCAGATTGGTTTCATTTGAAATTTCCATTTGGAAAGCAGGAACAAGGACGAAAAATTGAGGAACGGAAAGAAAGCAAAATACGCAGATACTTACACACTTGATGGATTTTTCTCGACGCTTGAGTGAACGATTTTATCATAAAATATCTATCCGTGCTCAAAGGCGAATTCCTATACGATACAATCCAAATTTGTGTGGCACTACAGTCAAATATTATAGACAACAAGAGTTGTCTTGGCCATGAGTGCCATTTGAAATATGGTGCTCACCTCTTTTTTTCTTCCGCTAAAATTTCGAGCCACACATGTAAAAGTACACGTACTACCGACCTAAATAATACGACGGTTTAACGCGATTTTCTTTCGAGGAGCAAAATACATACACGACAAAATTCTACTTGTAAACTAAATAATGCATATGTATCTACCGTATTTATTATATGCTTCAAGTGACGGTCTTAATTTTAAATTTAAAATGACATGTTGTCAGCTGTCACTGAACAAGCAATTCAAAAAAATAATATACAGCTTCATGTGTGCCTGGAAGTGGAACGAAAGGAAAATATTCGCATACAGGCAGAAACATACAATACGATTTGCAATATTAGTCCATTGAGGTAAATGTTGTACCGAGGAAAGAAAAATATAAGTAAGGACCAATGTTTCTGTTCACCGGTACAATGAATGTAAAATGACATACGTATCAATTTGTTTTGAGTGTACGGAACGAAAATAGAAACATGTAAATAAATAAAAGCCTCGATAGAAAATATGTAGTTTTTTTCACAGTATAAAGCTCTTGAGTAGATTTGAATTTATCGATCATCTTTTTATTCACGGGTTTTGTTCGTTTTGATGTGCTACAAAGAAAAAGAGAGAGAGAGAGACATATTACCTACTTTATAGGATTCTTCTTCATACTTCTTCTTTTTTACCTTTTGCAATATTCGAATTTGATACTCCATTCGATAATAGGATTGCGGATTTAGATTTTGGTATTTGACGGAGAACTATCTATTCGCCTTTACAATTGAGTGAATGAACAACATGGAATTTGAAAGGAAAATTTAGCATTAAAAA
>JAQIVE010003522.1:0-16553 GCA_034698285.1 Sminthurinus bimaculatus | reverse complement strand
TCTGGCCTTTCTTTTTTGTGCAGACATCACCCACTTTAACCAAATGGATAAAAAGTTATTCCTGATAATTAAGGTGGATCATTTTTGGCGGTGGATCAAATTTGAGCGACTCTCCCCTACTTTACAATTATCGGTATTTTATAATATGAAAAAATGGGGAAAATTGTACATGTGGCAACAACACAGGACAGTATCATCAGGCTAAATGTCATAATACATATTGAAAGAGAGAGAGAGAGAGAGAAAGAGACTATTGAATAATATAATATTCAAAGTTCTAGATAGATAATTATCTCTTGTAAGAAATTTGTAGTTGTGAGAAAGAGGCGACAACGGAGTAGACTGTAAAACACAAGTTTGTAATACAAGTATAAAATAGTGTAGATCTACAGAGCAAAACGAGGAAAAATGTACATTTTATCTACTAACGAGAGAGCGGGAAAGGTCACAGAGTTGACAATAGTCAATAGGTCGGAGTTCAAGAGTAGAGCTTGACGTGGTTGTTTTTCAGCTTTAAGTTTACTTAGTTGGAGCTGGAATAGGATTGCTGGGTTGGCATTTGGGGAGATCCCCGTCAGATCATCTTTTTACCATTTGGATTTAATATTAAATGTGTGTTAATTCTTTATTTTATTTATAAGACTTGAGCAAACGTCGGTAAATTTTGTTTTCACTCTTGAATGTTGAATAAATAATACTAGACACTATACAGGAGTATGTTTTTTTTAAAAAAAAACGTTATGTACAAAAATTATTTTTTTTGTATTATTCTGGAGAATTGGAGACTCAAGTGCCACGTCAATTTCTTAAGAAGTATCTTAAGTTACGTCATGCGGATTTCCGCATTTACTTTTACTTCCCTTTTATACTTTTGCTTTCTTTTTAGAGGATTTTTGAGCATTGAATATTGTTTCGGTCATGGAATGGCTTTGAATATCAAGAGAATTTGGAATTTTCATGCGTCATTTCTGAGTGTTACAAACTGTTGATACGCTATTTTAAGGAGTGAGAAATGGAATTGGCTTGAGCAGCAGTGAGGAAATGACCGATGATGAAAATGCTTGAGAGTGTGATGACGTCTATTTAAACGGAGAGTCAAAAGCTATAATGACCACACACGCCAACCAATTACGCTCTCAAAACTTTATGAGTTATTGTTATCCTCTCTTCTTTCTCCACTTGTCCCTACGAATCTGTCCGCTGTCTTCTGTTAGTTCTCTCAGAATTCACAAGACATCACATGAGTAAGTTGAGCTTACTTATAATATGTATTTCACACGCTCAGTTCACTGCAATGACCACTCCATTCGCACTCTGTGTATATACTCTGCACTCTTTGCATAAATAATAATATACATACTTAATACATTATATTTACATTGTGCAGATTACGCTTTGTGGCATGCCGGTAAGGAATTTGAAGTCACAAAGTTGCTTGCTCATTGATGATATTAATACTTACATATTATTTCTATACCGTAATTGTACCCGAGTTATAGGATAGCTGCTCCTGAGTTGGGACGGTTGCGCGTCTCGCCTCTTTTATCTTGCCAAATTTTTATCTTACATTTCACATTTTTGTGAATGATATATTCAAAATCTACATACAATTTACTTTAGAATACGTTTTTATAGTATGAATTTTGGTCCGTCGGTAGCAGCACAGCTTCATTTTCACGACGAGTGCCGTAAATATCAAGATTTTGCTCTTTTTACAAATTAGCGTAGAACTTCTTCAATTGTTGGTATAACTGCGTAATATTTGACACAGATGTACTCCATGATCTTGTAATTCATTTAGCATCTGGAATTGTTTACTAGATTTCCGGAAAACTGTCACTTAGATAGCACAAAAGACGAACGTTTCAACCACTCGTGTTTAGAAAATATTTGTTGCCGAACCCCGGAAATTGGGGACTTTTAGTTATAAGTGCTTCCGAACTTGAGGGTTTTCCAAAAACAGAATTGAGTCCATTAGAAAAAATGCTTTAAAGAAAAAGTTAAAATTTTCATTTCCCATGTGGAGGCAGGTAAGGCGATCTTGGTTTGTTCCTACGACTTAGAATCAAAACAATAATCCATGCACTGAAAGTGCAAGCAATTTTCTAAATCAACGTGAAAATCCCAAATTTTACGGTTATGACTTATGACAGCAGTATTCTGAGACATTGAGGATTTTTTACTCCATCGTCAATAATGCAGAATCAGGATAGCCCAGGGATCATAATCCAAAAAAAAAATTTGAATTCACCCATAGCCGTACTTGTAAAACGTGAAATATGTGAAAAACGCCGATTTTTCTAAAGCCATTCAATTTTTTCGATCCAAATGAACAAGCTGCAACGACTCAGGAGAAGACCAAATTGGAATAAAATATAGGCCGGTTTTATTCATTTCACCCTCCTTAGAGATATTAAATCAGTCTAAGGACTTTTGCGACACACAACGTAGACTGCATTTGTAACGCCTGGAAAGCTTGTTTGAGATTTTTATTTGTTTGATATTATTAGAAATTTTTCATTGGAACAAGGCTAGAAATAAAAGTCTATACAATCAACAGTATGCCTATAACGCACAGGAAAAAGTGAGTGAATGCACCCACACGCATTTAAATTTACATAGGATTGTAAGATCGTGGCGACTAAACGAAAATTTGCAGGATTTCCGTCCTCGTTTACTTACAGTGTTCAAAGTTTAAGATGCCTATTTACAGTATAAATTTTGTGGTGGAGGTACACGTGTTGACGTGAATTTCTTGATTCTTTTTTCACCACAATTTACACTTACATTCAACCTTGACTTAGTCATTTTCTTTTGTTTATCTTTCCTCATCATTGTCATAGGCTGACAGGTAGAGGATTAGCCACCCTTTACATCCAAAAAAGTTGTGCATCTTTGTTATTCAGTCTGTTCGGCGGCTATTCACTGAATAATGATTATGACACTCTGTTCCCTTTTAATGCTGTCTGTCGGCCCGTCTCATCTTTAATTCCAAAGAAAACAATGTCAAATTTTTTAGCTTTTTTTCTGTGTCCGGTGCATTTTGAGGAGCAGCAAAAGAAGAAATTTTGCTGTGAATTGTAAAAATAACAAATGATTTTTAACTTTTACTTTTTGGTCGGATGCTGTGCTTGAAGTCTTTAGCCGATACTTTTTTCTTCATTCTTCCTTGTATTTGTCCGCTCATTCTTTAAATTTTAAACATTGTTTTTAAATGGTATACATCGGATTTGTTTTTTACTGTACGATTTAAACTGTTATTTTTGTGGGGTAAAAACCAAATGAATTATGGATGTATGTATGTGTATGCTTTATTAGAGCTACGTGTATACTTTGTATTTTATCGTATGGACAAAGCATGGGTATATTCCTCCAGCTATATCTCTGAAACAGACAAGGTCAAGAATTCCAGAAAATCGATATTTAGAAAATACCGACTATAAAACTGATTTCGATTTCAATGCTGTTATTGTAGGCACATTTTTCCAATCTTTCCTCGATTTCTCATCCATTGTCATTTTTCTCAAGATTTGTGGAAAATAAACTAGGTACACAATAGTTTTACCGATTTCAATTTTTATAATACGCAGAGACTTGATTCTGCAAGGGACTCGGTTTATCGGAAATTTTAAAGATTACGATTTTTTTTGTAAATTTTACTGTTTCCCTATAATCCTTTTATTTTCAGCTGGGTTTGCTTTTCTGCTGTATTTACGCCATGCGTAATCCTTTAAGTAGCATTGTATCATAAATCATTTGGATCGTTGGACATGGGTGTTCGGTCAGGGGGCCTCAGTGTTATAGGTTTATGAACGAATTCGAAGGATGAGCACGTACAGGGTAGAGGTAAAGCTATTGTCTGTATGTATTTACTCGGTGTGAAAATAGCCGTCTTGTCATTAGCATGGTTAAGCTTGGAGAGGAAGAAAAGCTAGGAATCATTAGGAAAATGTTAAGATTATGAAGGAATTCGCCGGCTATGACGAATATGCAGGATTATAACGTACATGATGTACACCCTTAGTATCTCGATTTCCGATATTGTGTTGTACCTGGCAGGTATCTAAATAGATGGGAAACGGTTGACTGGATCCGCATTCAAAATGTCGGCTAAGCAAAAATATCCCTTTAAAATACATTTTCATGTCATGTTGCCCACGTTGTTCGTTTTTTCTTAAGCTATACAAGAACAGTTCCGCTCTTGCGCTTGTAAATTAACATTGAAAAGGCAAATATTTGTGTACTTTTGTGTGTACACATACTCAGGGTGCAGTGTATGTGTAAAATACAATATTTCCTCCCAATAAACCTTAATTTTAATAATTTTAGAAAATTCAAGGCCTTAGCCGTCAAAAGGTTTCCTTTTCGTCCTTAGAATTTACACAAAAATTTTAAAACTTCATCTAAATGTATAAACGGTTTTTCGTTGAATAAGGAATCATGTATTGAAGGGCGAAAAATTATTTTCCCGCCGTGAAGATAAAACGTGTTGAGGGCTAAGATCTTGCATTTTCAAAAATGAGTCCCTCGGTGGACATGTCCATGTACTGCACATTATACATCATACATATTTTATAAAGGCTGTGTGATGAATGAATGGAATTCTGTTCTATTGAAATGCCCTAAAGGATTTTAAAGTTCCACTTACACTTTTTACACACGAGACGAGATGAGAGGAGAAGCGTGAGTAATAGTAAAAATACATAAGAAACGAGCAAGCAATGACGAGATGCCTTGATTTTATCCATCTTGTGTTGGTTTGTACCGTGACTTTTCCCATCACTCTTTATCTTCTTCTGAGGAGAGGAGAGCTTGTAGGTATTTACAAGAGCGAGAAAAGAAAGATAGACATAGAGGGAGAGAAAAAACCAAAGTGCATGTTCATGGAAATGTGTACAGTGTACATTGTACAAGGACACAATGACTGTGTATCTGGTATTTATACAGTTTACTTACTATTTCTGTAGCCAGTCTCTATGAAAACGGAGGACTTGAGGGAAAAAAGTCAAAGATATAGACAGATAGATTCACTCAATTGAGAGCGAGAACATCTCAAAATCACCAGCAACCATATAAAAGAAGCATTTATGAGCTAACTCGTTGTTGTCGTCAACGAAGCCGAAAACAAAAACCAGAAACTGACTCGATAAAGTAAGTAAAGCTAAGTAAGCTAACGATAAGTAAGTGATTTACAAATATGTATACATAATACATGAATCTGTAGCAATGCGCAAGGCAAATTATTCCGTTCCATTCAACGTATACGTAAACGTACTCCGGATAAAATTCTAATTCACAAATATCTTATTTTCTCGTTATTTTTCTTTCCCTCATGAGTGTAGAGTCGTATAGGTCAGGATGAAAGTAGCAGGGTAAATTATCTTAAGATTCCAAATCTAAAAACAGAACAGGCGATTACTTACTTGTAATATTATGTAGATTCTGTTTGTGTAGCCCAATGGCCATATCAAATATACTTTAATAAATCATATTCTATTCATAAAAAACAAATATATTATGTAGATGATAATTATTGATTATAGTAAATAGTAAGTCAGTATACATAAAGGTAGCATAAAGGGAATAGATTTTGTTTTTCATCTGTATTGTACGACGTATGTAGGCATGTAGGCACATTAGATACGTTTAAGTAATATCTAGGTCGTTCAAGAATTTTCATTCATAGTTTTGTAGACTTTGACTGTATAGTATATCAACGCTTTACTTTTATCCCGAGGGTACTTGTTAATAAAGACTTTCCAGGTACTCACTAGCAGGAAGAATCTCGTGTTTCCCATTGTGTGCTTTTCTGTTGTAGCCAATCTAATTTTACTGCTACAATGTTGACTCGTGTATTGTTCACAAGGGCTGCAATATTTTCAAGGTACATACACAAATATATGTACGTAGATAGAAAGGATTTATGCGCAATTTGCGAGTGCAAATATATTACTCATGCGAATGCACATTTATATTGCCGAATCAGAGTAGTATCGTACATTACATGTTTTAACTACCGTCTCTTTCTCATAATTAGCCCACCGTTTCTTTCTTTGCGCAACCTTTTGGCCATTAGATGCAATTTTGATGATAAACAATGCAATCTCAAGTTCAAGGATGCTTCGTGGTATTGATGCATTATTGATTTTCATTGATCTATGCATTCGAAATTGAAGTTTTCCTTCCCTCATCACCAATTGTTTACAGTATTTTAAGGAGACAAACATTAAATGCATCTGTTTGAAAATCAGTTGATACATCTCGTTTTTCGTACAAAACGCGGTATTACGTGGATTATTTTAATGTCGAGTTAATTATTTTTTTTTTTTTTTTTTTGAGGAATGGCCCACTGCGATATTTGGCTGGGTAAACGGTAGTCGTTTGAAAAATATTCACGTCTATACGATACTTATTATTATGTATATCAGAGTAACAAGCAACACTCAGTCGTATAATATATTAATATATCTATTATTATACGCTGATAAAAGATGTACCTAGATATGCATGTTATGTTATGGTTATAGAAGGCAGGAACCACACTTCCGATCCACAGTACATACTGATACACTGTAAAATACAGACATATAATGGAGTGAGTATTCCTATACGGAAAACCGCGACTGTCAGTCAATTCTTTCATTCTGACTGTATGCAGTGAATCTGATGCACAGACAGAAACAGACACAGTGAGAGATTTCAACTTGAACAATCTGATCCAGGGCGAGAGGGATTATTGCGTGTTCCGAGTTGAAAGCTTCGGGGAGCTTCTTCTCCTTGTTTCGAGTGGTCATACATATAGCTGAACCAGCAATCCTACTCACTACTCACATTTATATGCATTGTATCAACATGATATGCACATCATATTGTTTTTTGTATGTGGAGGATTCGTTCAAGTTTCATCCTGTCCCATCTAATCCATGCTTTTGTTTATTCGTATGGTCATGGTCCACCCGCATGTGAAATATATTAGGCACATCCTACACATTCTCTCTTCCTTCCTTTCTCATTCTCATTTATTCATTCATTCATTCCCATCCCATCACGACAAGGGTAAAGACAAGAAGTCATTATTTTCAATACCTCAAACCTTTCCCTATTTTCATGGATGGATCGGAAAAGGCAGGATTTTGAGTACAAATCCTAAGATTTTTTGTCAATCGAAAATCAAAAGGTGTACTTGTGTTTGATGTTTGCTGCTGTGTAACTTTTCCCTACATCTTCTATTAGTGGTTACTGGTTACTACTTTATATTGAGCTACATATCAAATTTCGGTTTTATCTACATGCACAATAATGTTATGTAAAATGTGGGTACTATAATCTGTATCATGATACATAAGTATACAATATACATATTTGCATGTGTGTCTAAAAAACGCGTGAGATTTCAAATTCGTATTGCATGTATTGTATATAGTGCATATTGTTATTAGAGAAGCTCCTAGTCAAATAAATTATTGATTTGTTGGGGGTCGGAATTTGACAATCCTGAAAGAGCATGAAAGTAGTAAAGGAATGTATTTTTAGTTTTTCGAAAATGTCCCCCCGTAAGGGGTGGGGTGGATTTCACAATTTTCCCCTTGTGGAAATGGATCCTCGAAATTCTTCCATTTCTCATTGGATTTCGACGAAATTAGGTATGGTAAGATATATTTCAACCTTTATTCCTCCAAGATCCGACCAAAAGTGGAAGAATTTCGAGGATCCATTTTTCAGCGAAAAACCGCCACAGCGGGCGTGTTTTTGAGAAATGAAAAAAACAAAAAATCCCTTCCGCTCCCAAATTCGATTTAGATGTCGACCCCACCCCTTACGGGGGGACATTTTCGAAAAACTAAAAATACATTATTTTACTACTTTTTCATGCTCTTTCAGGATATATAATCAGAATTGTCAAATTCCGACCCCCAGCAAATCAATAATTTATTTGACTAGGAGCTTCCCTTATTTATTCCAAACCCCAGTCACTTGTACTTTCACAGTTCGCAACATTATTGAGATCTAAAGTGTTGTCTTCACACTGTACACAGCAATACTTTATACGCTCCATATTCAGTAGTTATGAATTTTTCCAATTTTTTAAAACTAGGCTTCAGGACTGTTAAATCGCCTGTTGGCTATGTTTGCGGATTATGCGTAGTGTAAATAGTGCATAATTTATATAGGTAGTTCCAGATGATGATGCATATAGATGTATTATGCAGTGTTTTGACAGTTTTGGCAGCAATTAGGATTTCAGTCATAATAATAGCTAATTTCTTTGTATATATTTCTTTTTTTTAACCTTTGAAAATTAATTTCTGTTTAAATTTTAATCTAGTAATCTTATACGAACGCATTCAAAATTTGAACTGCATAAACGAATCTCCTACGTCTTCAGTGCGTTGTACGTAATATGAATTAAAAGAAGTGGGGTTTTATTTAAGGTCGCTGCTATTTACTCTACGATAGCAGTTAAAATGCAATGCCCAGTATTTATGTACCTTTATATGGAAACTCAAAGATGAGAAAAAAGTAAGTATTTGAACTTTATCTGGATGCGTAGAATGATGTACAGCTCATAGAATATTACATATTATGGTATTGATGTAAGTACGTAAGTAATAGGGACCTGGTGAATATGTAGTATAGGACATTTAATGTAGAGTAAAGGGATAGCTGTTTATATATACAGAGAGAGGGAGAAGGAGGAAGGCCTTAGAATTAGAAGGACTGAGGGCTTCTTGTCATTCACATGCTATACGGAATATCCTCCTTCAGACTGTGAGGGGAGCAATCTCTGATTCTCTCACTATCTCTATTTCTTCATGAAAAGTACATACTTGCTTCGCTTCAAACTGTTGCATACTACAATTAAGTACATATATCCTATAGGAACGGGAAAAAATTAGGAGGGTCCACAAACCACGGCTTTGGAATGTTTTTCTACCGTTTCATTGGTACATGTACTTGCATTATGAATGAAAAAGATAAGTCGGTCCAGAAACAGGATTTCTTTATGCTTGAAGTTACAGTGAAGCAACAGTGCTTGGGTTCATTTAATATTGTTCCGAGTTGACTAAGTCTTGGAGTTTTAGTCAATTAAGAATTTTCAAGGAGTAGTGGCTCAGTTTAGTTTATTGACAAGATTTAATAGATTAAACAGTTCCTGCATGTGTATTTGTTATTTGGTATATAACCACCTCATATCCCATCGTGTATGGTGTACTCTCAATACGTACTTTACGTAAACGTATTATGCATGAAGTAATAATACAAACAAAGCTAGTAAAAGTATGACACGATAAATCAAAATTCAATAAACGTGTGCAAATGCAAGTTAACTAAACATTACAATACTTTTGTTGTGCACTGTGTTTGCGTTTAAATGTTTTATATATTTAGTTTAAAGGGGTTAATTAAAGCGTAAAAATTATTGTCTATTTTGTTGGTAAATTGTTATCATTAAATTTTGCAATTCAACTGCATACATACCACGTACACCAAATTGAAAATCCAGGCATTGTTGTTTGAAATACATAGTTTGGAAGTATGCTATGTTCACGTCCTGATTTGTAATATTTTGGGTTTCTATTGTGACAACTAGAAGTCTACAGGTATAATATAGCTTATTATAATATGTATTATAGACAACCGTTTCAAATTATTACGAGATTTAATAAATGAGTCATACTAAAACCAAATAGAAAATAAGCGCATATGAAACAACTTTCGGATGAACATGCTTTGCAAATGTTATAGTAACTTGGCTGAATGCTGTTTATTCCCAATTTGGATTATGTATAATAGTTAGTTGTTAGTTTAGTGAGTAAAATTCATGATTCATGAATCGCCCGTTCTATTGTGCATGACATTTTCTATATAAATTAGTAAGATAAAACAATTACTCTCGCTGGATGCTTGGAGTCGTACCGACATTAGTTCACATCTTGTAAAGTTAATTGTGTTCGTATTTCTAATATTCCTTGTGTTTATTGTGTTTATAGAAAACTTGAACATCAACGAAGTTTTTGCACAAAAGGGACTTCGCACAGTAGATTTCCGTGGAGAAGCATTAACTTTTAAGGTGAGTATTTTTACCAAATAGATAGCCTTTAGTTAAAATGTAGTCACTATGTGTTGAATACTAATTGTTATACATATAGTGAAAAAACATTATAATGACACCATGTAGAAATTAAGTTCTCTATTGTCTCAGTACTGTGTGACAGAATTTTCATAATATTTTAAATGAAATATGAGGATACTTTAAAGTTCAGTTGAACAAACTCAAGTGTTTGTGAAAACTTGAGCATATTCTACATTCTACATACGACTACTGTCTTTATTGTTATGAAAATTGAAAAAATAATTGACTGATAAGAAAAGGTTGGATGAAAACGCGTGTACTCTAGGGCAGTATTGATATATACTATATATATATTATAAACTATACATTACACATTATTGAACACGCAAAAATAACATAATTACTTATGTGTATAATAAATAATGTAATTAGACGAAACTTCAATATGTACATACAAAAGAACTCGTACATTTGCTAGCGTACTATGTAAGAGAGATTAGATATGAAGAATACTATGTATTTATGTACATACAGTGGATACAATGATAGCATACATGTGAAATGTGAATGTATAGATATGCACATTATGCACTATGCACGTAGCATTGAGTATGATTTAACAAAAATCCACAAATTTTTATCTACAATTAGTAAATACTTCGTTTAAAGAAAAAAGACAAAAAAAACATGATTCACGTGCTAGAAGTATGATGTATTTTGGTCATTTTATAGTTTCTAAAATACTAAACATTTTAGCACCATTGGGCATGTGTGAGAACAGTATTTTGGTTCAATGTGTCACTTAAACGAAATGTGTAAAGGGTATTATCATGTTTTCAAAAGTATAAAATCACTTTACAAGATCTACCTGGGCCTCAGTTGTACAAAGACAAAAGGATATATGAATAGAGAAGAGGGAAACATTGCACACAGCTTAAATTGTCAATGACTTTTAATAATGTGTTATCCAACAGATAAATGTTGAACTAATGTGACCATTGAACGTCAAATTCAAAAACAGCAATCTGTAGAGTGTATATTACGAAGTTCATTGAAGTTGAAACTGATAGAGGCAGAACTAGATAATAATAGTAGTTGTACTTATTACATTATCATTAAAAAAATATGATACAACACTACGGTCATGCATTACTTTTGTATGTATTTACTGTGTATGGATAGAAGATAAAGATGTGGTAACTAATTGTTTAAATATTTTTTTGACGATCAGGCAACAACAGCTGGAATATTAACTTCCTTATCACATTGTATCGATGTGATGTCAACGAGGGAAGACATGTGGAAAAAGAGAGTCGAAAGAGAAGTTGAGAAACGAAGGAAAGTAGAGGAATATTTTAAACAAGCACTCAAAGAAGCGCAAGAAAACAAGAAATTGGTCGTCATGGGAGGTCCAGACTGTGAAGTACGTAGTATTTGTAATAATTTTACTTTTTAATACAGTACCTGATAACCGCAAAAGAACTGATGTTTTTTAGTACTTTTCAATTAAAAAACATCTCAGTACTTCTGCTGGAAGACTGGCATAGTACCTTAAAGTTTGCTTTTTTTTCCTGTGTTGCTGTTCGTTACAGATGAATAATATTTTAATCTCACTTTAATAAGAATGGTACCATAATTTAAAGCGATATTTATAACATATTATAATATGCTGGTGTTATTAATCTGATTTTCCGTTACTTAAAATGATGTGAATTTCAGGAAGGACCACACAGCGCCTTAAACGAAGACGAGTTCTTTGATGCTATAGAGTTAGGTTTGGATCGCTTAGAAGAGGAACAAACCTTTAAAGAAAGGCTGAAATCTCTCACTCCTGTCACAGTTCCACTCTCCAAAGGTAATGAATTTAGTAGTATTACATTAGGGATTAGAGTATAAATAAAATAGACGTAATCATTGCCCTTATAATGCGCTTGAATGTCTGCATGGGACCAAAATTCATCCTACAGTCCCGAGGGTCGAGTATCAAAAAGCGATTTCACACAATTTTAAAACCTTTTAACTCATTACCACAATGTTGTTAGGGTTCCCGGGTTAGTGGATATACACTAGTGTCCGGTCACAGTTTTGAGCCCACATAATATGTTCCCAAACACCTTACGATTTATATGAAGGTTTCCTTTGCATGATTGTTCTCCAACCGTGATCACGGTTTGAAAACACTGCTCGTGCGTGAGCAAGTTCAAACCGAGATATATAATAATAGATAGCGCTATAAAGAAGTTTGTTTTAAATACATGACTTATTGACCTTTTTTGTTTCTCCTGACGTGAATTTCCCTGTGTTTTATGCCGTTCTCTGATCTTGTGACCTCCGATTGGCTTACAGCTCAAAGGATATGCATATTCAATTAGGATAAAAGTGTTTTTAAAAGTAAATAAAAGACAGCTAAGTTCATATGTACTCTTTTTGAGTCTCTAAAAAAAATTCTATCAATGAAAATAGGAGGAGTGGGGGTCAAACAAGCACATTACGTCATTCGGTGCAAAAAATGACTCCAAAACGAATGGTTAAACAAAACTGAATTTTTTTTTAAATTAGCCTTATGAGTATAGGAGATATTTTTGAAAGTTTGGACACCCGAATCGAAAATTTTTCACATGTGACAAACGTTGTTTTCGTTAATGATGTAATGAAAGGTATATCCTCGGTGTGCTTTTTTGAAACCATTTTTAATTGATGTTTCATGGATCTACTTTAATTATAATTTTCAGCCCAATCCCATCCATTGTGGCCAGAAATTGACCGCATAACGTTAGAACAGTTATATTATGCCAGACAAGGAGTTGGAGAAGGAGGTGCGATTTCTATCGTATTATTTTTTCTATTTTCTATATTTCATAGATGATTTCGATAATCTAATGTTTTTGTTTATCTTTGTTGTCTTGAAGGCTGGGAATTATTTGCTGAGGATGGTGAAATGAGAATGTATAAAAGAGAAGAGGAAATTAATGGCTTAGTTGTTGATCCTTTAAAAGCAGTACATACTGTGAAAGGTAGTAATTTTTATATTTCACAAACAATGTACAATTTAATAACTTTAACTAATAATATTATGTTTTCATATTTAATCCTTACCTCTCAGAGATTATGTAATGAATACAAAATAATCACGTTTTTAAAATACTAGGTGTCACAGGATATGAGATGTGTCACTACTTTTTTTCACCTGATTTTCGACTAGATTGGGAAAGTAAGCCATTTCCTTTATTTATGTGATTTTTGCGATCAAACATGCTGAACTTACCAATAACCAAGATTTATCATGTGCCACTATAAAATCAAATTTGATTTTTTTTATTGTGTTGACTTTTAACAGCTACTATCGAACAAATGACAGTTCTAGAAAAGATTTCCGATGATACAATGATTTTCTTGCAAATACATAAACGCGTTTGGCCTGCGTCTCAACGAGATGCTCTCTTTTGGTCCCATAAGCGTCAAGTGCCTGATTCCCGAGATCCAGACGCCCAAAATATTTGGATTGTTTGCAATCATTCAACAGAACACGTGAACGCTCCGGTAAGATCACATTTTATTGTAGTGAAACATAAATGGTTTATTATTTGCATTTTTTATTTCAAAGTCATTGTTACGAGCTCCAACCTTCAATGCATTTCTTATTTACATAGGAAAAACAAAACGGAAAATACATTCGGGTATTTTTAACCGTTGGTCTTGTGTGTCAAACTATGATTGAACCTCCAAAAAATGGAGCTGAAATTACAAGAGACAATCTCACATGCAAAATTACATATTGTTCCGTTGGTATGTATAAAATACACTATAATATTATTCCAAGCAACTTGTCATTTTTCATAAACCGATGATGATCCAACGTTCGTTCAATGCAGACATTTACCAACCTTATATACATATGTAAAATCTTTTTTTAAATTTTTAGTAAACCCTGGTGGATGGGCTCCCGCGTCTGTTCTTCGGGCTGTGTATAAAAGGGAATATCCCAAGTTCCTAAAAAAATTTACACATTATGTCTATGACAAATGTAAGAATAAACCCATAATGTTCTGATTGCAATGAAGTTAATATGTGTGTACAGTATATGTGAATTAGGAATCGATAGAGAGTAATTGGTTACAGCGAGCATTGATCTTCCGTTTTGTTTAATTTACCATCAAACTAAGATTTTTCTTGTGTATAAACTATACACTCTTTTTTAATTTTCTTAAACACAGCTTTCAAAAAAAACATACAATACAAGAATATTTACAAGTTCAAAGTGTGTAAAAAAAGTGTATATGAATATTAGATATGGGTTTAGTAGATGTACAAAAAATTGTGTATGCAAAATCTTACGTAATATCATAACCTAGTTCGAAGATGAAAAGTAGTCATTTGAGCTGTATCCAAAAAAATAATTGATTTTTAGGATAAGGTTATCACAACTAGTCCTTGCATTCGTAGTATCTACGAGTTTAGTATTTTTCGCAGAATTTTTCCTATACTTAAATCTAAAATCTATGCACCATATTATAATAATCTTTGGAGAAAGTTTGAGGAAAAGTATCGGAAGAGCAAATGGATAGAAAAGGTGAGATAGTCGGATTACCGGGAATTTTTTAGGTATTCCTCTTACAATAGTTACAAACAATAATTTCTGTTGCCATGATTTTAGCCATCATAAATCATAAATCATAACCATAAGATACAACTGCTCCGCAATATACTCTAATTATATCACATGACAAGTACGGCTGTTGCCTTAGTATCGGTGTAAAAATTCATAACTCTATATAGCGGGATGGTTAGGACATGAGAGATGAGAGAGAGAATAATATATTCCGTTATAGATTGGAAACTGGATGAAACCACTAGAAAACAGTCATATTGAATGATTTCTTTATTTCCCTGATCAAGATTTTGTAATAATTGTAATTTTTATGGTAATCCTTTAGTAAGCTGAAATTACTACTGACAAAGCAATACCACATAGATTTTGCAAAAAAATATGCTTCAAATTTTAATTTTCAATATAGTAAAATATTTGCCTGATTTAAAGTGCGTTAAACAGCCTCCATGTATAGTATGCAAGTAGAGTACTAGCGGAAGATTCTATACTATATATATATATATATACTTTAATGCTGAACGTGAACTTTGGCAGAAACAGAAATATGATGGAGAAAATGTTGTCCTACTTTTTTATTAGAAGCTAGGTTTGAACATATTGTAAGACTTTGCGTACACGTAAAAGGGTATAATTTATTTTATCTAATATTTAAGGGTAATACGTGCAGATCAAATCTTAAATAATAAGTCCATGTTACTTTTCACTGGTACTCAATGTGATGAAAAATTTATAGTCTGTACACGGGAGATTTTATATATTGATACAGTAGCATAGTACGAATAGGGATTTACGAAATTCAGTCCGTAAGTCACTTTAAAAGTATATTTATTCGAGCCGTTATTAGTGGAAAAGACTCATTCATAACTGTTCAGTAATATGAACAATTGAACCCCAGAGTAAATGTGACACTCCTTTTTTCCAAAAACGTCATGGCCAAAGAATCTAAGGGTTATATTCACAGTAGCAGAAGAAAGAAATAGGTCACAACTCAATATTTAATTTGACTTGAAACAACAAACATTCTTTTCTGCATCGTCAAAATTTCAGTGACACAGCTTACAAAGGAGTAGTTTTAAAAACTGAAACCATGTGCCCAAAGCCACAGATTTAATAAAGCTAGTTCAAGAACCTTTTCTCTTTCCGCTGTGCACATAAATGGCATACTGAGTATCGTTTAATCTTTATTCAATTAATACGCTCAGGTCGCATCGTTTTTGATTCGAAGTTAATATTATTAGTTATTGATTATTGATTACAAGTCAGTTACTATTATGGCTAATGTAGGAAATCCATTATATTTGAACCAGTGATGCATTTGTGTATTGCACTAATAACAGCTCATTATCATTTACTGCACAAAAAACTTGCTTCAAGAATTTGTCATAAAAAAGCCGCGTAAAACTACTGTAACCATAATATTATAACATTACGTTGCATTTATGAATGTCACCTATATAATTAAACTTTTTATCATTTAGTAAGTAAATATGTAGTTAATTGCGCAGTAGTGCAGAGGAAGAATATATTGTAACATATTATGATTGTTAGCTAATATTATCCGTTTTTAACACATTTTTTTATATTATAGTTTCACGACAGTGAAAAATATGAATTTTTGCTAAACATTTCCAAGCAAATACTGTAGTTTGCAACCTTTTGATAGCAGGAGGACTTAAAAAATTCTAACGAATTGTTGAATTTTGGAATATTTTTTTACAACCGATATTTTTTACAATTTACAATATACATGATAAACATTTGGTTACATTACACATACGACACGGTTTATAACCAAACGTGCCGAGTTGGAATTACTCTTACGCCAGGAACTGTAGACAGTTGCTTTTGCCTGGGCTTGTTTTGCCTTTT
>JAQIVE010003521.1:0-16560 GCA_034698285.1 Sminthurinus bimaculatus | reverse complement strand
ATACTCCTGCTACGTCTCTGCCGTAGCTCTTTAACATGCCAGTTTTAGGTCTCGCCGAAGATTTTCGGAAAATGAACGGCTTTTACATGCACGCAAAAACTATGAGCAAAAGAATAAAATATTATTAGTGTATACCTGCAATGAGTTGGTAAATACATTAAGGTCATAATGCATGAGAGTAAACGCTTCCACGGGCTTACTGATTTCATCCCATAACTCTAAATCTCGTGGAGCAGGTGGAATTTCCGGAATACCTGGAATTTTGTCCACACCCGTCTCTCCATAGGTTGTGTAGAAAAATTCACATTTGCACCGAGAAACAATTCTTTGAAGTTGTACAGAGAGATCAGAGTCATCGGAAGATGCGCCTACTGTTTCACTCACAACCCCGCCAACAGATTGACCACTGCCGACCATATCAGGTACGGTAGATATTGTTGAAGATCTTTCTTCAATATTTTCGACCGACAACCACTGAATATTTTCTGTAAAGATAAGATTACAAATTTTTTATACAATTCAAGTGTCTATTTTTAATTTTTGGTGACTGAAAAAAATTAGCAAATTTGTATAATCATAGAATTTAAATTTTAAATTGCGATTCAAGTTCTAAGTTTTGCATATTACATAAATTTTTTAACATATTATTATACCTTCAGGAGTATCTAATAAACTGCCGGCAGAAACGGTAGCATAATATTGCATACCCTCTAAAGCACCAACCCATGTAGTTTTAGGTACAATCGTTCCATGTTTCCATACAGGTTTATGTTCCCTTTGAATTATATGGGCTTTGGAAGCACTCAGTATAACATAACCACTTGTTTCACAACCTTTCAACAACACTTGACAGTTTACCAGCTCAACTTTACAAAGAATAAAAAACATTCGACATTAAGCCATTATAACTATTTGTAATTAGCTTGTATAAAAGTGAATTACAAAGAATTTTCTTACTCAGCCATTTTTGCAAAACTACATCATCTAGAGAGCTTTGAGCGAGCCCGTGTAGGCTTTGTTGGGCTGGTGGTGGAGTCAAATCTTCTGAAAACACAACACCGCGGCTCTCTGCTTCAGAGATCAATTTCTGTAGTAATGATGCTGCAGCATTTTGCCCTTGAATACTACTTAGAGGAGAGGAGCCCATTTGAGATCTTGCATTCTAAACGAAACAAATGCATTAGTTAGACAATAAATATTAATTTTAAATCCTAATTCAATTTTTAATTTTGTAGACAGATAACGGTAAAACAAAAAGCTTATGGTAGTACTTGAGTTCCGGGTGGTGGAGAGGCAATTTCAGTAGCTCGACTTAATTTACCACTGTCTCCGTTATTTGACTTTGTTTTTAATGGGCTACCACTTGGACCGTCATGCTTGCTAAAAAAGCTCTTTAATGCATCTGTAGACAAATTTTTCTTCAGTTGCTAAAATAAGACACACATAAAACACATTACTACTTATCTTACAAATAAATACTAAATACATATAAAGGACGTCTGCAAATTATATTATACAAAGCACAATAACAAGTAACAAGTAGTATGCAAATACCTGAACTTTCACAAAAGAGTCAAATAGGGCAAATGCTACATCCCTGTTGCTGCTCGTCCATGCACCTTCAGAATTCAAAAAGGATGTTTTAATGGACTGAAAATAAACTCATTTTGGTTTTTTTGTTATCGACAGGAAATATTTTACATGCATTTTGATTTTATACCTTTCAGTTCATGAACTACAAGCCGATGTTGTGGCGTCTCTTTTCTGTATGGATATAGATTCAGGGAAAAAAGCAAGCATTAAATGTTTGCCGTTCTAATCATCGCGAATTTTCAAGCTGAGCTAACAGCTTAAAAATATGCGTAAAAATATTACATAGATATAGCATGTCAATATGTATCATACTTGTGCCCTTCAACTGCTTCTCCTGAGTTCCCGATCCCGAGTAAAGCTTCTCTACCATATGACAATTTATCGATGCTATACAAAAAAACAAATTAATATTACATCGTCAATCGACTTCATTCATTATTCACATTCACAATTTATGGTATATTTGTTTAGTATGCAAGCATACCTCATGAAGAAAAACTTTTCAATAGGTCTTCGGAAGTTCACCTGAAAGAAAGTATGCAAAAAAACTGTTTTTTAGCCGCATACAATTTTTGATTATCAAGCATAATATTTTAAAGTGAGTACATTATCAAAATTCAATATTTCTTTGTGAAAAACAACTGAATAACCTCTGCTGTTACTTCTTGTTGAAGGGAAGATTGAAGCCAAATTTCGGTGTCATTCAGCTCACTATTTACATACACAACACTCCAATCAGCTTTGGGTCTATGAATTAATCCATCGCCGATGGGTACGAGCGCTAGTTGGTGCTCTAAAAGTCAAATGAAAAATAATTTTCTAAAAATTAGAAACGAGGTTCTGGTGGTTGCCTTTTGTACTAGAGATTGCAGCAATATAAAAGTAAAAAGTAAAAAGCATAGCTTGAAAATTGCTAAGCGCAAAACTTACCCGAGCTACTGGATAGTTTCCCACTGAAAATTTCGACGCCACTCTGCATAGAGAATGAGACCCAATAGCATACGTGGAAACGATTCAGACTAACAGAAAGTCTTACTTTCTATAAATTGAAAATCCATAATCCATCAATAAAATTAGAAACTTTCATGTCCATAATATATTTGTGCAGTACAATTTGTATATTTCGTAGATGAGAATATGCTTGTTGATCCTATTTTTACACATACCTTATAATGACGACTGATTGGAATTTTTTTCAAGCGAGTATTGCGAAAAATGACACCTCTTTTTGTAGGTCTCGTAGTGCCAGACAAAATGAGCTTTAAATTTTCGAACCATCTAATAAACGAGAGAAGATGTATGTACATGTGAAAGATAATGTTAGAAGTTGGAATTGTTGCAACAGTAATATTATGTATTATTCAAGCACATACCTGAGAGTGCTTCCATAAAGGACGGCGGTAGGGAAGCTGGTTGGTGTCTGTGTTTTTCCAGTACGTGTTTCCAAACTTATGTTCATATTTAGATTTTGAGATCGGAACGCTCGATAAGAATCATGTTCCTATGTTTTTGAAAGTAAACATCCAAAGTGATATTTCCATTTTTTAGAAAAAGTGCACTACGTCAAGAAATATTGTTTTGAATTTTTGAAGTATTGCCCATTACTTGAGATTAATAATTAATACAAATTGATTTACTTGATTGCTGGAGTATTCAGGTAGTTTATCAGGTGCACAAGGAGTTACTGAATGATGATCATTGGCATCGGACAGACAATTCCAATTTAGTTTAAATGTCAAACGAACATTTGGTAAATGCAACATCCTACAGTCATCATATTTTGATGCTGTCCTTACATAAATATTCAAATCTCCTTCAAATATTATTTTTCCTGTTCATAAACAAAAGGAGAAACAAAAAGGAATTTGTCAATACTATTTTCCAATTCACTGGCTTCAAAATTTGAACACAGAATTATCTAGACATTGTAATCATAGCTCCACATTTTTTGTATTCGTACCATTTGTCCATGCAATCGCAACTTGAGTCCAAGTTACTTCCATTTCCTCTGTTGTATTGTAAGGGTTTAGGGATGCGTGAAGTAAATGCGTTAAGGTCGTAACAGCTGTGTAAAGTCTCCCATGAAAAAGAAATCGGATTTTATCCCAAAAGGGTAAGGGTCGACTTGGGTCTCGAGGAGGGGAAAATATATTTTCAAATGCTAAATTACACTGCGCCAGGACGGGCTCCCAACAAGGTCCAAAAGCAACACTCAGGCACTCCACATCACAGTTGAGGTCATAATACCATTTCAGTCCATTCACATTCCTTTCAACCGAATCTGACTCGTATGGACCTCCGATTTCTATTTCACATTCTCTCAGTGCTGTACAAATACAGAGTAAGAACAAAAACTTCAATGTTTTTCAGTTATTGCATAGATTTTTATATGTGTTAGGTACAAAAATTATAGATTTAAATGGTAGAAAATCATCACTGGAAAGTGCTGTAAACTTCTCAAATGATATGATAAAGATATGGCCCTTTTAAATTGCATACTTCGTTTTGTAGCTTGTGCTTCAGCAGCAGCAAGTTTTCCCCAAAAATGTATATTTTTTGAATCCATCAGTGGCTGGGGAAAATCTCTCAACTGAACTCGCCACTTTGATACATCGAACCGAACAGTTCTACACCAGAGGGTACTAAACTCTAATCCATCTATTGGCCACGGACTATCAGGATCCAGTTCTTGAAGAATTGGTACTATTTTATCCTTTCCATGCATTGTTGGATCCGCCATGGAAATAATTTGGATTTCATCCAACTCCCAGAGTAGTAAATGTGACCTAATTGGGTGGCTCTGTAAAAATGAAAATCGACTCGTTAATTTTCTGACATCAAAAATATAACACCCACTCTATGTTTATCATACTCTGCTACTCTAAATTGCTAACAAGCATTCAAACTAATACTAATTACTAATAACCAGTGACACAAACACACCTCGTATAACTTTTTCGACCGCTGAATATAAATAGTAGAGCTTTTTTCTTTTAATTGATTCCGCAATTCATCAATCTTAGAAGATGACATGAGAAGATTTGTTTTGTAAAGTTGCTGTATTTTTGTGTCAAGAACTTGAGTACGTTTTAAATTCTCAAAATATTCGTCCTCCAAAAGTTCATAGTTGTCCCTTAATTTGACTTCAAATGGATCATCACCAACTTCAATTCTTGCAGCATGAATCTAGGTTTAAAAAAGAAGCATCTACATTTTAAAGAGAATTCAATAGGATAAATAATTTGGGAATGGGGATAATATCACAAGTAAAAAGGTATCATGGGACCATCACGATGTTTACATTCTCAGTTCTCAGTGTATGACTAGTGCCATAGATAGTAAGATAAACGTTAAATTATAGAAGGCATTTCCTACCTTGATGAACAAATCGGACCAAAACGTTAATAAATCTGGATTTGGGTTTGCATGTTGCTTCTTGAGCCATTTGAAACATGAAATGAATTCTTCGCTGAATGCAGACGCAAAATTATACCCATATGGAAACGTCAAACTAAATTTTGCAATCTCCACAAACCTTTGAATCAAATAAAATTTAAATTGTAAACTTGTAAGTAGGCGACTTGATATTGTAAAATCAAACCAATTGTACATTATTATTGTATTTATTGCATAAGTTAAATGTTTTTGTACCATGTTTTGTTTTCTTTACAACTAAGTCCAGAACTTTTCCTATAAGGTTTGGTAAGTTGTAATACTTTTGGTCCTTTTGAAAAATTAAATTGATCCAGTCTTCCTACCCGTGTGCCATCAAAACTCACTTTAAATGTGTTGCAACTCCAGTCAAAATGATTTTCTCCCTTTTCAAAATGCCAGTTATCTAGTGCGACAAAATTTAAAACACATGATTATTTATAATTTTTATAATCATAATGTTCCATTCTTTAAAGTAAACTGGTTTGGTTTGTTCTCAGTCATTCAGTTTGTCAGCCAGAATGAATGAATATTGGAGATTGTGCCATTACCTGTTTTAAATTTGACAGAATGATTTTTGGACAGCTTTGCAATCAGGGAGAATGATTTAAAAAATCTGACTGATATGACTTTTGATAATTTTATTTCTGCGCTTTTGCGTTTAGTGGCTGTGTCAGTCGCTACAATAAATAAAAATAAAACGTTTGATTATGTAAGATTAAGAATAAACATTTTTGAAATTTTAAATAAGGAATTCAACTAGAAGAGTTTGACGTCCATTAACTTACAATTTATACGGAATTTTGAAGCGACACTGTTGCACTTCTTTACAAATTGAGTTAACTGTAGATGCAGAAGTGGACTCCAATACATACTAGTACTTGAATGTAAAGAAAAATCATACTGGATACAGTCCTTGTTCATTTTAGTCGTGAAATCGCCTTTTGGAATGGTCAGTAGTGGATTTAATGTCTGCAAATACACATTTGTGTTTCATATTATGGCAAAAGGTAAGAGTCACAAAAATTCACAACCGTTAGATTATATCGTGTAACATTAAACAAACTTCAATTCTACTTACACAGTCACTAAAATTTGATGACGAGAAGACTTCAAATCTCTCAATGTTAATATGCCGACTTTTCGTATCACTCGTCGTAAATAGGGTTCCCAAGTCCGCATTTAAACATACTATAGAGAAAGGAAAGTGAAGTCATAGTTTATTATTGCACAAATTCATATATTCATGATGAGGTATTAAATATCAAAAACTTAGATTATCTACATTTTGAGCATAACTTACAATGATTTTCAGACACATATTGCAGCTTTGAATCAAAAATTTCAATGTTTACACCCTTTAAATATGTTTTCAAAGTCTTTCCACCCAGTGGTTCCCTGTTTAAAATAAGGACACTGTTATCAGACATCATGTTTAAGCTGGTTCAAATAATATCATAATTCATTATAAGAGTTTTCATCAATACTTCACATTGATTTTTTATGGATAATGAGAATAGATGAATTATTGTATGTTCTTACAAATTTTCTGTTGATGGCGTTTGACTTCTATTTGATGGTAACAAGGGGAGAATTAATTCCTCAATTCTTGGAATAATTTGAAACCGACTTCCTGTGATTTTAGCACCAATTTGCTCCCGTTGAAGATGAAAACCAACCAGGTCGAAACGGATGGGTCTATAAATCCCTTCTTCAACATAGTTGAGACTTGTATTCAAATCTTTAATAACAACTTCAATGGAGCTCACATCTTCAGCTAATATTTGTTTTAGGTTTTTACATTCTGCATCTAAAAATACACTTGTTAATGAGCCACTTTTCTCGTTACACTGGATTTCTAATTCGGAAATTTCAAACTTAAGTCCTGCACTTTGGAATGTTTCTTGAAATACAAAAGAACTTTTCGGTAACGGATCAACCTAAAAACAAAAATTAAGATGAAATATAAAATATAGAATGCAAACGTAAAATACGATGTTTGGACATTACATATTGCGATACATTTTTAGAGAGAAATTATTTATGTCACATGTTAATTAGATTAACCATTACTTACAATATTAGAATTGGACATAAATTTTGTCTTTGAAAACTGAAGTACTCTATCGTACGACTTTAGACAAAAATTCGTGATGTCCAAATCAATCTTCAAATCCCGTTTATCCAACTGAAAATTAATATATAATGAAGCATATTACATACTGACGGTTCATATAATAAGCGAGGTACATAAATGCATGGTAAATAAGCCATTATACCATATATGCGTATGTAAATTTTAAATTTTAAATATAAGTAGTTACTTTCACATAGTTGGAAAATTGATCAACAAATAAACATTGATGAGGGTCTGGTTCAATTCTTATAAGCCCCAAATCAAACTGAGATTCAAAACTAATTGACTCGATGCCTTCAACTTTCGATATTTGACATCTGGACGTAAATGAAAATCCAGACACACGAGACTCGAAATTGGTTTCTGAATCCTCATCCGATATGCGACATTCGGTTTCAAATATTCGAAACTTGATTTCCTTTAAGCGTAAACACAATAATAAATAATAAATAATAGCATAAATAATCATTTAAAATTCCAATTAGTCCCGAAAATTTCAGCATACCAACATCGCATAATAAGTCGGTGATCGTCAAGTATATTACCTTTGGTACACATTGTGTAAAAACAATATCCTCCAGTTTATCCAACCATGGCATATAACTTGCTTCAGTATCATCTACATCTTGTCGCTCAGGTTCAGCCTGTGCTCGGATTCGTTGTAATTTGGATAACAAAATGAGGGATCTTTCTTTTAACTCCCATACTATTACAAGGCGCTCAACGTCCACACTGAAATGCTGTTGTCAAAATACAAACGTTTCGTTAATCGTTAGTAGTTTTGGAAATTGATATACTAGTACCAAAACGATTCTTGATTCACGATAATTGATATAATTGTATAGTAGGAGTGATGATGATCATTTTCATCCTTTCATTTCCATACCTCCAAAAACTCTCCAGAATTTCGAGGACAAAATATAAGATTGAGACGAAAATCAAAGGTAAACTCAAAAAGTGTCCGTCCAGACTGTCCGTTAAAGTATGAACTACCCAAAGGAGAAATAAGGTCCTCTTCAGTGGGCAACCAATTTTCACTCACTCTGGCTTTCACTCTCTCAAAATTGACGACAATGCAAGCAGATATACTGGATGCTCCTACAGTAGTACAACCATCAACAGATACATTCTCCACTTTTACATTGTAGTGAATTCCCTTCTTTTCATCTAATGCGAGCCACCCCCACACGTTTATTTGATTCTGGAACATGTAACAAGAAATTTTTTTTAGTTTTAGTTTAAGTTTATTCTTCAGTGATTTCTTAAGGTACAATTGCTTATGTAGCTAAAACTGAATCTCACCAAATGAATTCCAAGAAATTGTACTAGATTCGAGACGAATGAAGGTGCCTTCAACTTTTGACGTCGTCTTAATTTTGGTAACCTGGTTGCTGCTGCTGATGCTGTTGCAATCCCCCCGGTCGAACTCCAAGTTTTTGTTGATGTCTTGATTATACTAACTGAAGTTATAATGACAGATAAAAGCTTCGGAGCTTCACTGTTAACAAAACTACTCGTAAATCCAACGCGATCGAGAAACTGAAAAACATAGGGAGTAAAATTAATCAGTGCATTTATATACACCTTTGACTGTGAGAAACAAGGAGTTATTAAAGGTTTTAGTTTCATTTTTTATAGATTAGAAGAAATACTTACAATTGAGTAACCATTTTTATTTATCCTAACATTTCGTAACGCTAAATAAGGTAATGTGATTCTTCCGATTGTAATGGAACAATTGTACTTGTATTGAATTATCCATGCCAAAAGAAATGGAAACAACCTAAAATAATAAACAGAGACAAAACAGATAATCATTGTTTTAGTGCATAATGCATAATACGTATATTTCATTACTAGACACGAGATATCATATCATCTAATGGAAATAAGAAAATATGTAAAATAAAAAGGAATATTGCATAATAATAGCTTACCGACTGAAGACAACATAAATGACGACTAGATAAATAAAAAATAACTCTGCTCCACTTATAAAAGAAAACATCTTCCAAAATTTGTAGTGTGTATTGTTGTGCTGCTGATTGGTGGTATTTAACTATCCATATTTCCGCTTTAAAGATAGGCTCCTATAAATTATTTGGTTTGTATGACTTGTAATTAAAATAACAAAGAGTAAGTCAAAGTTGTTCCTAGGCATCCTATTTGTACGTACAAAACTGTTTTAAGGTACGTATACAAATATATTTTTTAACAGTATACCGTTAAAATAAATGTTTGTACACTTTTTCCATGTTATGCCACTTCTTAAACTGGGCTTCTCTCTATAAGCATGTATACAACATATCGATACAATGTGAAGTGGTACTTTGACTTAAATTATGAAGTGGTACTTTTGCATTGAACACTAAAATAACGTTATTGTAACGTTACTTCACATTGAAGCTACACAACAATGGCACAACGATGTTTCAATATATTATTGCAATCGTTCGATGAAAAGGTGACTGAAGATTGGAGATGGCAGATGAACGATGGCATTTGGCATTAGTAGCTACGTATTAAGTCCACTTCATGTTACCACAGTAATGATTTCCCCCGCATTTTGGGGATAAATTGGTAACGACAACGAGTAACGTATGCGTATGGTATGCGCGAACTTGATGAATAATTTTGATGACGACGACGACGAGTGGAGCGTTTGCAGAGTTTGGAGTACAAGTGTGGAGTCGCTTCAAAAATCAAGATCAAATCCCAAAGTAAAATAGGTATAAAGACGTCTTCACAAAAACCGAAATCCGTGGGTCCAAAAACCTACATCAATTAAAAACAAAGTTGATAGCTTATTCAATATTCTTCAAAACTACAAAAGTATTAAAGTATCCTTCAAATCGTAGGTATATTATGGTGTATCGTATCAACACATCGGCACCAAAGAGAAAAGAGATAATTTTGTTGTGAGTTTTTGTTTGATTACCTTTTTAAATTCATTCTTAACATTAACCTACATATCTATCTCTTCTGTAGATTTGAACTCTGTACACACATTAAAACAGGAATCACAACACGTAATATAGTTAAAAAACGACAAAATAAACGCAGATTGCAAGCTCTAAAACTTTTTACAAACCGTATTTTCACATTCACAAAAAATCGAAATCAGTACAATCACACAATCACTTTTTAGAATATATTTATAGAGCTTTACAAAGTCTGGAAAAAATGTATTCTGACGCGGAGCTAGAGTTCACAATTCACAATCTACAAGATGAATGCCTAAACCTTATTAATAATATTGCTGTCTATCACATTGAGTGTACCTATACACTATTATACATGTTAAATAATTGTTTACCTAATCATAATTATTTTATTAATTAAATGATTTGCTTTAATTTTTCTGTCTGATGAAAAATTTGATTTTTTAGTGGTCATTGTGAAAGGACATCTGGCTCGTGGGCGAGTTTATTTCGTTATACGCAAAATGATTGACAGAACGTCCTGTGTGGGTCGGTTGAGACAGTTTTTCTTTGATGTGTTGCAAGCATAGTCAACATTGCGCAACGAACATTTGACATTATTTGACGACTCTGACTGAAGCCTATTTAACTAATATAAAGTCCCAATTTTGGAGATAAAATGGATGGTCAAGGAGGTGGTTTTGAGGATTTATTCTCTATCGGCATTCAATGCATGGAACTAAATTCAGCTGACGTTGTAAGCAAAAAAAGACCTTGAATTTTTTAGTAGAAATTCCCGTTTATTTAGCAAAACATTCAAGTTTTGTATCCCATTTTTTTAGCTAGTGTTACGAGACTAATGTAATGAAAGTAAATGAATTAGAATTAACGCTGTATTTTTGCAACTTTCATAGGATTTGGCTGTACGGGAATTCGTTCGGTTTTCACAGGGTATACAAATAGCATTACAACAGTACAACCCTTGTTTGATGAAGAAAGCTACAAAACTCTTACTTAAATTTATCATATTATTATGAATGTTATGAAATCACAATAGTCATGTGTGCTATTCATTAGGACAAATATCTGCCCCAAGTTGGAAGTATCCAACAATAAAGCTTCATGCAGTCCAAGTTCATCAAGTCATTTCTCTTCTTAGTAAGTACAAAATCAAAAGATACAAGTCATTAATTGGTGCCGTATGTATTTTAGATTTTAGCATTTAAAATGGCTAAAAATGCATCGTATTATTCATGCAGTTGTGA
Organism: Sminthurinus bimaculatus; assembly: GCA_034698285.1. Classification (NCBI taxonomy): domain Eukaryota; kingdom Metazoa; phylum Arthropoda; class Collembola; order Symphypleona; family Katiannidae; genus Sminthurinus; species Sminthurinus bimaculatus. The sequence continues at coordinate 5,212 of JAQIVE010003521.1, read as the reverse complement.
TCACCATTCCTTTTCCTTGCCCATGTAATCTACAGGGAATCAAGAAATTTCTAAAGAAAGGCACTATTTGGACTTGTTAGAGCTACTACATGACCGTCTTTACTATGCTCTGCTAGTATTTCTCAAGTTCATTAAAGATCTCATCAATATTGTTCATCCAGAAGGAGCAGACTCAAACAAAACCGGTGTTCCAGTTTTAGACGATCCATTTTATATTCCAGTTGCATCGCCGTTTACGGAGGAGAATCAACACAACTGCAACATTGGTTTACTTGTTCGGCAACTGAAAAATAAAATCCTGGAGCTGGATACATGCATAAAGGCTGTAATGGTAAGAAGACTTGCTAATTTAATAATTAATTGTCATTTTCTAGTCCGCGATAAATTGACACTTCACAGTTTTACTCATTGAAGGCAGCTGTAATTAATTGGGATACATATTGAACAGCAGATAGTAAAATGTAAAATATACATAAATCATAAATAACTAGTACCTATTATTTGTGTAGGAAAATCTTGCGACGACGAATTCTCGGGCTCTCCTCCATCTGGGTCAAGCAATGGTGAAGTTGGACCGCACAAGAGAAATGAGAATGCTTCGAGTATGGAGTACTTACTTACCCACATGCTAAAACGATATATTATAATAATATTATCTAAATCTAAATTATGCATAAAAAACCATCGCCAACAATTATGTCACTTAATATCTCTCAAATTTACACACTACAATGTCGAATGCTCATAATATATATCGGTCATTAATAATTAAACCCAAGTCAAATTAAATCTTGGTACTCCAGGGTAATTCCAATTGTAATGATGCCTCGTGTCAGACAGACGTAGTTCACGTTAACACATGTTTGAGCTGTGGGAAAACGCAAGATATTCTTCGGAATGTTGGAGAAACTTTAGAAAATTGTTTGAAGTCTCTCACTAATGAAGAGTCCATGCTGGCAAAGACAAAGTAAGTATGTAGTTGATAATTATGCGATTTTCATGTTAGCCCATGTTTATTTGTAACACCTATACTACTACAATTATTGTAAGAATAGACAATTCTAAGCTCTTGAAAAGATGAAAAGGGACGAAAAGTACATGCCTTTTTAATTATGCAATAACAAAGGTGTGACCTCCGAGATCAAATTTTCTGGGTGAGTCAATGGCAAAGTGTTTCCCGTTGGTGTGATGCTTTAGAGGCAGATTGTAATTCAATTGTGGTGAAAGCCACTTCTACCCAAAAAATTACAGTGGACTTGGAACAAAGGCTCAAGAGCTCTCAACATGCTTTAAATACACAAGTGAGAGATCACAAGCTGGTCGTGGAGCATATGGAAAATAGATGCACAGAATTAGGTAACATGTAACACAACTTGAAATTAAACCAGATTACATATTTCCTTCTTTAAATCTGCAAGTGCTGTACACATACATAGAATACAAAAAAGTACTCGTACATTCATACTCACTGATAAAATATTGCAAATCTTTCAATGCCGAATAGAACGAGAACTGGATAATGAGCGACTCACTAAATCAGAAATGAGAAGGAAAAAAGGTACACTTCAGCAGCTCAAACTTGTACTGGAGATTATACGATATTATGATAACTTATTTAACGTATTTGTTTTAATTAACAATTAACAAACAAAAACAATTTCAGAGTACATTGAGTCCAAGTGTATGGAACTAGAAGAAAAATTAAGAGCACATAGTGAAATTTGCAAACAAGAGGCAAGAGAAAGGATTCGACTAGAGAATGCATGTAAGCATGTATTATTATTATAGTCAAATATTTTTTACGAACGCAATTACATATTTTCAAATCAAATGTAAAATGTGCAATTCTTCCTGAATAATGAATTTACTTTATAATAAATTGTAAAATTCCTGTTTTTTAAACTACAGATCAGACACTTGAGACCATTCATCACGAGCTGAAACTGACTCAATGCGAAACCAACGACAATATGAATCTAATTAAAACTCATTTAGAAAATGAAAGGAAGGAAAAGAATAATCTGATAGCTGCCGTGGACCAACTAAAGGAAGAAGTTAAATTGAAAGACGACCAACTAAATCAATTAGCTAGCACTACAACCATCGTGGAAATACTACAAAAGGAAAACACTGTGCTTCGAAATAACAATCTTGCTCTTAAAGTAATGCACAAAACAATATACCATACACAAAACTGAAAACCTGTAATTTTTTATTTATTCTATTGTTCTACACATTCTTATTTGATGAAAGTTCAAAGGAGGAATTTAATCAAAATCCAACGGATATTTTTTCCTTTTATAGAAAAAAGCAGAAACGTTGTCATTAAATTTAAAAGAAGAAAAGCATCAAACAAAAAGGCAGAAGAATGAAGTTGCAAAATTAGAACGGTGTTTAGAAAAAACAACGTCGGACTTGGAGCTCTTATCATCGTATCCCGACCTAAATGGACCGATTCAGCCTCCTGAATTGGACCCTACAGATATTCTAGGAAGTATGCAAAAACAATTAAAAGCTAATCAAACTCGTGTAGAACTCCTAACAGAGCAAAATAGACGGCTCAGTGCAACGATACAGAAGCTCGGAGCCCATTTGAGTAAACAAGCTCAACAAGAAAACTCAACAACGTCCCAACAAAATCTTCTATTTGGGAAAAAGAGTTGAAATGAAATAAGTATGATGTACATTATTTTTTGAAGGAGACGAAAAAAGTCTGGTATTACAAGCATTAAAATATGTAAAAAATGTACATAATATGAATACAATCAACAATCACCCTATTTGCATTAATATAATTAAGACCTACTATTTAGTGCTTTAAATGTTTGTTTTTCTCAAGGTATACGTATAATTTGAGTCATGCCTGACAGCAAGACGGATTTTACTCACAAAAGACATCCAACAAAAATACACAGTTGTTTTAATAAAATGATGGCAAATCTCATTGGAATTCCAAAGATATTCTTTCTTTAATATTTTGTTGAGTATTAGTTTTTATAATTTTTTATAATGAGTAGTTCGTATTTACTTATTTTGTTCACATACATTATTTTTTGTATGAATCCAATAAAGAATGATGAAAGTACACACATTACACAACAAACGATCAAACATCTCTGAGAAAAAAGAATACCTTTGCAAATAGCAATGCGTTTAAATTCACGTTTACTTTTTATATGTTATTATAATATTATTATTGTAAATATTTTGTAATACGCAATATAAAACTGTTTTCAGTTATAGTCAAGTAAAAACAAACAAGTGCTAAACTTCTAATTTAATTACTATGCATTTATGCATGGCATAACTATTAAAAATCATAATTGGGAAATATCTATAATAATATTATGTACTTTACCTTCCCCTCAAGTGGAGTCCTCTAATTTACGGTCACAATAATCAAGTTTATATGCAGGCAGAACACTTAATCATAACGTATTTGATGAAAACGTTGATTAATTTGAAGTAAATGATATTAATGTATAATAATATCAACTTGTCCTTAGTTTTATAATATAAAAACGTAATCCACAATATTATTTTTTTTAAGAGTTAAAATTGTCGAAATTGTCTATTTGGTCTTGAATAAAGTGAAGAGTATGACGAGGAAGAAGATGAGGATTTTCTATCTCTCTCCCTCTCCCTTTCATATCGTGATCCAGTGGATGTTGGAGTTGAAGAATTTTCTGGGCTTGGAATAAGCAGCGATTGTGAGTCTGGTTTAATACGAGGAGAAGAACTACTGTGCATTGACACTGGAATTAAATTGGATCTAGAAGTATGAACGGAAATCGAGGATGACTGCCTTGGTGGATATCCAGACATTGCCGAGTCTAGTGGTAGACCATGTTGAGGACGACTCAATCCCTCCGATGTTGACACAATATTTCTTGGTTTATGACGATGATTAATGTGTGCTTGTAAATCTCGTTGCGATAAATATGTTCGACGACAACCATCGAATCCATATCGACTTCCTACAAAAAAAGAAGATACAATCATAAATCTTTTTAAAGAAAATGGTTAAATGATTTAAATCATAAACGGCCATTGCTTATTATCAAAAATACATGAAATTATCGTGAAAAATAAAACTCACCGTCATGATTACACATGTGAACACTTCCTAAATGAGCTGTTTCAATTCTATGTACATTTTCATTGCATCTAGAACATTTTCCAATTTGCTTCGTGGCACAATAGTAGCAATATACATGCTTACAAGGAATCTATAACAAAAAAAAACAATCGATAAAGTTATATTATGTAGTCACATAAAATTAAGTAATTTTCATTATTTCACCTTTTATGCGATTGAATTTTGCTAGTTGTGAATAAGTAATATAATATTGTTTAAAATATAGGACATGGGACACAAGGATAGGCTAAATGTCACCAAAAACATTCAGTTTTTAGCCGATGTCTTTCCATTTCGTCATATTATTATTTTTTAGCATTTAGTGTAATGAATTTTACTGACACCATACTTAATTTCAAACACAAATTCATGAAAAAAAAATAAAATAAGTACATAAAAACATTACCAATCTTCCGTATAATCGAATAGGGAGAGAGCATGACACGCACATGTGTATATTTGGACTCGGAACTCTCTCAGCACTTGGATTGTAATTATGATTCCAATCCAACTCCACCATCGGTTGTGGAGGACCAGATGATAATGTAGAAAAGGTAGGAGGAATTAGTGTTGATATATCATCATCAATGCTAACTGCAATATTATTCAAATAAGCATGAGTCAATAATAATTATTTTTGGGTAAGAATAAAGAATAATATACAAAATTCAAAATTAGCTTTAGTACATAAAACATAAATTCGTTTATGTAGGGTAGTTAGGTAGTTTAAAGCACAGTCATATTATATGAATAATATAGTTCTGTTTTTCTTTTCACTTACATTCATGTTCTTTAGGTAAACTTCCTAGTTCTGTGTCTGTTTTTAGAAACGAATCTGTAGTAGAACCTAAGAAAGTATTGCCATTCATCATTAACTTTCTACATATCAACTATCAACCCTCCTGAACAAGAATATTTTCGAGATAGCAGATATGTGACATCTTTTATTTAAGTACATCATAACATCATAAATTATACTCTATGTAATTTAGTTATGTTTAAATATTTAAAAGTCACCAACTTTGTAATATGTCTGAAACGGGTTCCTCCAAAATTTCGACCATGTTGTCAACA
>JAQIVE010003520.1:0-16561 GCA_034698285.1 Sminthurinus bimaculatus | reverse complement strand
TGAATCTAATATAGCTGCATACTTACATAATATATAAATAAAAATATAAACACAAATAATACTCTCGTTTAAGCTTAAACGCATTGGGGAAACTGTTTAAAAATGTATCATATCATAAGTATATCGTACATCGTATCGTAATAACTATTAGCTAGCTATTTACTTACAGATGAAGTTATTAAGGATAAAAAGGTAACAATAATAGGGCTTTGAATCTATTTCTATATAATACAGATATACTATTATCATGGTTAGTTCCGGAAGATAAGTACGTCGTTTGTTTTCCTACTTATAGATACATGCATACATAATATATACGTCAGTACGGTATTATAGGACGATTATTGCGATTACGATTATGTACAATGATACAAAATAGAGGAACAGCTACATATTCGAGTAGTGGGACTACTGGCTGTCGTTTGGAGAATGGAAACCTCATATGGTTAGAGAGAGATGGATGGATATTATATAATAAGATAGCTACAGCTATACCTTATATGTATCTGTATGTATGTAAAAGATGCACAATAGCATACCTTAATGGAGAAGAAGAATCTCCTGGTATTCGTAATAGTATACTTACTGTATGTGTATTTGTATTATAGACACAGGAGCGAGTCCAAGTCGAACAAGACAAGTTGAGGCGAGGCTCAGGGAAATGGAAATACAAGACGAAGACGAAGACTAAGGTGAGTTTGAGAGTTGAATCGAGTTGAGTAGAGTTGAGCTGGGATGCCTCCTCAATGTTCAATGTTATGTTATGTTATGTTGCGATTCAATTCAATGGATAATGGATATAAAATAAAGATACAGAAAGTGAGACTCGACAGAGACAGAGACACAGACAGAAAGAGAGATACTCTCGCTTCAAAGTCAAGAGCAAACCAAACCAAACCAAACCGAGCCAAGTCTTTCTTAGTTTTGTGTGTATGTCGGTCTTGACATGGCATGCCATGCCATGCCATGCTATCCAAAATCCAAAGAGCCAGGGGCATTTTACTCCATGTTTTGTATTTTGTATGGAGAGGTAGGTACACAGTACACGCAGTCTTTCTTTCGGTATCTGTGTCGACTTGCTTTTTACTTTGCTTTGCTTTGGTTTGGTTGGGTCTCTTCTATGTATAGTATGTATTCTAAAGCAACATACTTACTTGGGTCTTGCATTGTAAGTTGCATTCTATTGTATTGTACTTTGGCTTCTTCTTCGTCTTCTTCATTATGGAACTCTCGTCTTGGTTTTGGTTTTGGTTGTGGTCTTGGCCTGGTCCTGTATTCTTCCATAATATGTTTAGGTCTCAACTGAATGGACGGATATATGAAATGGAGAAGCTTCTTCAGTCCAACCCTGCTCATCTCAGCTCACAAATACAACTACAACTGAAATGGAAATGGAATGAGCAAGAAAAGAAATGCAAGTGGAACTAAACCGAACCAAACTCTGGCTCAAAACATGAATAGGTAGGCAGTGTGAGTGCGTTTATACACAGGGAAAATCCAAGTACAATAATATACACGATCACGATACACACACAAGCAAAGGCAGAAGAACTCGCGTTCAACTTTTCTTTCCCTCGCTGGCTCTCTATATGCGTTTCCCTTTGGTTTGCTTGCTTTTGGTTTCTCCTCCCGTCTCCTCAGTTGACTCGCAGCCTTTGAGCAGGAAGGAGCTCTGTCAATTTTTTGTAGAAAATGGTGGTTTTTTCGTTTTCTTTGTGCAAAGTTGAATTGAGCTCGAGTTGAATTTGAATTCACATTTTCAGATTCATACACCAAATTTTGGACAATTATTTGTGTTTGTGTTTGTAATTGTACGAGCTGCATATATCGAGTCAAGTTGAATTGCTGAATACTGAATGTTGACTTGGAAGAAGAAGACGAAGAATTGAATTGAATGGAGGAAAAGTCACTCAAGTTGAAACAGCAGTGCTTTAAGTGATTAGCTTCCTACATAATAGATAATACTCATCTCGTGTGTAAAAGGCATAAGGCCACGGGTTTATATACATACATAATATACACATAAATACATACATACAGGGGTATATGTATGTGCCGATAATATATACTTACTTACATAGCATATAGTAATATAATCTAACTATATTGTTCATGCATATGTATACATATGCATGTATATATGGACCATTGATCCACGTGCTAGTGAATTTTACATTTTACACACAACATTAGTATGTACGTACCTATTTGACACAAAAACACTTGTCTGTCCCTGTAAATATCTGTCGGGGAACTGTTTTTACCTGGAAAATTCATGAATTTACAAATACTAACGGGAGTCAGAGTTCCGCGAGTTGACTGTCACTCTGTTGAAAAAAGCAAATGAAAGTAAAAGTAAAACTTTATAACCGTTGGAGTTGGACGACGTTGTTGTCGTTGTCGTTTTCGTTGGGTCGTTGACGGTGCTTTTTGACTTTGACGACCTGTTTGTGTGTTGTTGAATGTTTTTACCCACAATTGCAAAACGGGGATAATTGTAGTCGTCGTAAATGGACATACGTAAAAGTGAAACGAGAAGGATAGAAAATAAAAGGGAACGTTGTTCGTGTAGTATGAATGTAGTAAAACCTGGTGGTGCTTCAACTGGAGAAGGTACTGGATAAAATGGAAAACATCAACTGGACAACAAGAATAATTGAGAGTGTCATCAATTATTCAAGAGCACATTGATGTACATACATAATAGAGCGGCAAGAAAAAAGACCGGTTGAATTTTGTTGAATTTTGCGAAAATCAAAAATCAAAAGTGGAAAAACAATTTTCTCAAAATGTTTTAAACTTTTAACATTTTAAAGTAGTATTAAAGTTAATTGTGCTGTGACCTGTGTGTGGCCATTTTATCTAAACATTGAACATCATCAAAGTTCAATCGATAAAATAAAGTTCTGTACAACAAATTCATCGATCAAGACTCAAGACCAAAATTGAATCAGAAATCAACGTTTAAAATTAGGTTTGCTTTTATCTTGCATTTTAGATTTTAGTTAAAATTACCCAACAAAAGTTGACATTGTTTTATATTATATGAAAAAAAACGGGAAGAAAGTGAGCAACTACTTATATTAAATAAAGAAACTCTTGATATATTTTTTCAATACCTTTGTGAATGTAAACAGGAAAACAGGAAGAGTAAAAAAAAGCAAATATAAAATAAATGTGGACGTTCTTTCATCCTCCTCCTCTTGTTCTTGGTTCTTGATTGTCATCGCCATCGTCAGACCTAGATACTTACTATAGACGAAGACGAAGAAAAAGCAACAGCAAAAGTCAAACAAACGATAATAATTTTGTGAAGAGTCTCTTCAATTTCAGTTTTATTTACTCTCAAGATTCTTCAAGAGGAGCTCAAGAACTTGTATAGTAGTCGTCGGTTTTTTCATCATCTTCTACTTCGTCTTCCTGGTCTGGGCTCACCCCTCTGCCTATTTTTTCCTCGGTTTTTTCTCCAGCTCCTCCTGTTCTATGTGGAAATATTAAGGAGGAAATACACACAAAAGTACAGCTTGTCTATTTCGGTTCTCCTACTACCAACTACTACTACACTACTAATATACTCTTTCATCTACTTTTTTTTTTACTTTTGTGCGTGAAAATCTCTATAATATTATTACTTTTGTAATAATAATATCACAGCACAACATCCTATCATATTATATTATTATATATATTTAGTTCTTCCCCTTTTGCCGTTAAGATTTGGGGAAAGATTGAAGATTGCATTCAGGATTCAGGAATCAGGAGATACCCACAAAACACCGTACTATATACATATTATTATTATATTACGTTTGTGGTCTAAATATAACCAGAGTTGGGCACTCTCAGTGTGAGGAGATAACAAAAAATAATACTATTACATATTACATGGTACAACATTCTACCAGCAGCTTCATCATCATTTTTTTATTACAACGACACAGCGACACTCACCAGTGGGATATTATTATTATTATTGAAGAAAAAGAAGAGCTATCCATGTAACAATAAGTACATAACATTATTATACATACAGTGATACAATGTAGATTGTAGATACAACAAGAAGTTTGTAGTTGGTCATGTATAGTTAAAAACCCACATGATCATTGTCCGCAATTTTTATTTACTATTTTTACTCCCAAAAATACACATAAAAAAGAGTGCGGGAGATGGGACAGAGGAACAAAAAGGAAAAAATATATATAGAAACACAACAACAAGAACAAGAAGAAGACGAAGAAAAAGAAGAGATACATAGTAAAGGAAAACACACTGTTAAATATTATTGTCGACATCGTCGTTAGTGACCACATTCAACCTTTTGCTTCTCCTTTTCTTCGGTTCCTCCTTACTCCTTATCGTCCGTCGATTTTGATTGTGGAGAGGAAACTCTTTTTTCAAGTTGAAGAGTTGGATAGTTCACGTCCTAGTGAGAGGACAAGGCAAGAGACGAGAAGGAGCAGCACCACATGCCATGCAGTATTTTTTTTATAACATATATATAAATGCCGAGTCTCTTGGTCCAAATTCAGTCAAGTCCAACGCCAAGTGTCCAATTCCAATTGCAGAGTCAAGTCAAGTCAAGCCAAACGAAACGAAACCAAGTCAACATCCCTCGTGTCCACTCTCAGTCTTCGTCTACTCCTCCTCTCGGCTTCGGCTCCTTTCCAGATTTTCCAGACTTTCCAGCATCCAGAACTAACTAACTAATTGCAGGAGGTTCTTGTATATACTTTTTTCCAGCTTTTTTCCATCTACTTGAACTCTTGGACTTTTCTTCACCCTGACTTGACTCGACTTCGACTCGACTTTGACTTTGACTTTTCTTGGTCGTCATTTTGTCAAGTGTGAGGAAAATCAAAACTTTTTTCTTCCAACAGTTTGGGCACAAGTTAAAGTTAAGAAAACGAAGCAAAAGGTTCAAGAAGTTGAGAAAAGGAAGCAGAAAAACGGATAAAAAGAAGAAATTGTGTACAAGTGATGTGTGTGTGGATGGTGGATGGGGACGATATTCCTTGAATGCTGAAGATTGTTCGAGTGGATTAACTATGTATTATGTATACATATATACTTTGTATCTAAGAGGATGATGGTGGATTGTGGATTTATTATGGAGAATGATTTAAAGACGGTCCAACTTCCAACTAGTCGTGTGTGAGAAGAGATATAATATGTAGAAAGAGTCAACCTCAAGACTCAAGTTCAGAACCTCGACTCTCTCTCTCTTTTCTCCTTGGTTTTGGTTTTACCTCAATCCTCAATCCAGTCTGGATGAAATAAAAGTCAAGTCAAGTTGAGAGTTGCCTACCTCTATACAATACAATATAATATGTATGTGCCATATATTATATTATATATGCTTTGTGGACAATGAGCTATTCAAGTGTGGAATTTTTATAGAGGAGGACACCGCAGGTGACTGTGACTAACTTTTGGCTGTATACTGTATACATTATACATATTATACTCTGTGTACTTTTTCGAGTCCAACTTGAAACCTTCTTTTCCACTCTTTTCAGAAAAAAATATCATCATAATAAAAACAACAATTATTATTATCATCATCATCATTCCGTATACATATTATACAAGTGCACAACTTGCATCTCTTCCTACGCGAACGTATAAAAGATAAAATATTATAATATACAGTACATAAAGAATCTTGATGATATTCCCTGCATCTATATAAAATCTATACAATGTACAACAACTGCAACTTTGATACATAATATTATAATAATATTTTACATATTAAGTAAAAAGGAACGTGCAAAGACCTCGTGTACTTACACAAAAAAGTAAAAAGCATGAATAATAATAATATAATAAACAAAATATAATGGAAAGCAGATGGACAGTATCAAAAGGTGAATCTTATTTATCTTCTTGGTCGTTTGCAACAATGGAACAAGATGAAAAATGGAGGATCAAAAGGATTGTGATCATCTGTACTTTTTTATATCATATTATTATGTAAAATATTAATATGATGATCATTTTGTGGAGACCCACCAGAAAACCAGACCAAGTAAGTCTGCTAAAATATAATAGCAGTAAATAAAAGACTTTTTCTCCAGAATAATAATAATAATAATAATCGTCATCATCAAAAATCTATATACACAAAATACAATAATACAATCATAAGAATAACACACATAATAATTATGACAATAAATATAATTTAGTCATGCGTGTAATCATGATCTTGAATTATTATTATCAAGTGTATGTAACATTCCAATTTCTCAAAAGCAAGAAGTACACTTGAGGACAATTTAAAGATTTGAAATGTAAAGTGAAATTAAATAAGCTGAAAAAATACAGATATACAAAGAACACCGAGAAAATGGACGGACTAAAAGTGTCCGCCATTCTTCTACTTGTCATTCTTCAGGGGATTATTCTCCTTGAGGTTGGCGGGTTCAAGATGGACCTGGCCAATCGTCACATGCCGGTTTGTATAAGAACTGGAGGAAGAACAACAACAACAACATCAGCTGGAGGAGGAAATAGTGGACAAGCCAGATATTCCCTGGATTGTCACGTGCGGACTCTACACTTTCAGAATTTTTGGAATGAGACGATTCGGCGAGAAGATGAGAGCAAAATTACTTCCGTTGATATCAAGGTAAAATTTTAAACATTCAAAATGATGAATTATAATTCATTTTCATGTCCAGAAAATATCAAAACTAATGAATTTGCATTTTTTTAAATACTCTTCCAGTGCAACGACAAGCTACTCTTTGAAAGTTTCCTCTCGCCAAACCAAACGCTGTTTTTCCGCCTCGTCAACCTGGCCCAAGTGTCCATCTCCTCGTGTAAGGTTCGTCGTCTATCCCGCTTCGTTTTCCGAGGCCTCCCCCTCCTCCGGAGTTTGTCCATCCACACGAGGAACTCGGACTGGTCCAGCTCCATCACGCTGGACATTGTTGAAAATGCGTTTGAGGGTCTCAACACCCTCGAGTATTTGGACATTAGTCAGAGCAACATTTTCTCGCTCCCGGACAAGATTCTCTGCCCCCTGAAAAACCTGATCAAGTTTAACGCGAGTCACAACGCCATCGTAGAACTGGACGAGCTAAACTCAAACTTTGGGTCAAAGTCTGGAGAATCCAACAACAACAATGAAAATGATGATGGTTGCACCTTGGTCCGCCTCTCCAGCGTTGACCTTTCCTTCAACTATATCCACCAAATAAATCAGGTTGACCCCGGGCGTTTTGGCTATCTAACGGAGCTTCGGCTGGACAACAATTTCATCGGTCAAATCGGGGACTCGGCCTTCGCCCCGTTGAAGTTGTTGAAGGTGCTCAACCTGTCGAGCAATCGTTTGGTGGCCTTGTCGCCCTCCATCTTCAAGTTTAACGGGGATCTGCGGGAGCTTCACCTGGCGAACAATAGTTTGTCGGCTCTCTCCCCCGCCGTCTTCTCCCGACTCGACCAGCTTGTGCTGATCGACTTGAGCAGGAACTCGTTGACGAGCAGTTGGATCCGGGACAAAATGTTCCACGGACTGAGACGGCTGAGACTCCTCAAACTAAGTTTTAACGAGCTGACCGGGGTGGATGCGTCAATCTTCCACGACTTGATAAGTCTCCAATCACTCACGCTGGACAACAACCGGCTGGAAACGATTGCGCCCAAGGCCTTTGAACGAAATAGGAATCTCGCCTTCCTCGACCTCAGTCATAATCTCATTTCGATCCTCGATGGACGCCTCCTCAGTCACTTGAGTGTGCTTGGACAGTTGAGGTAAGAATACGAATAAGTACATAAGAAAAAAAATATCGGAAACGTATCATCTATACAATTTTTATACACGTACACATGAACGTTTTCTATTTCGGTCCGTAGTTTTGTATAGTTTTCTATTTTCCATTGATGATCACATTCTGGTTCTCTCTCGTGTGTACAAAAAAAGAGTAGGAAAAAGTGCTGTAGAGAGTTTTTTCTCATGATATGGATTTCCAAGTTGCAGTGAACTCAACTCTCAACTTCTTTTTCTTGTTCCATCCTTTCGAAATTCTCATTCTCACCCGTCATTTGATATCCGATGTATTTCACATCCTCTCTTTCGCTCGTTTTTTTTCCAGAGTTACACAATATATACCTTCTTCATTCTGTATATTAGACATATTGTACATTGATACAGCATTTTTATATAGGCAATCTCGATAGCATAGAGAGATAGATTTTGTACAGAGAGTACGTACAGAGAGAGAGAGAGAGAGAGAGAATCCCCATAAAGGATGACGTTGAAAGTTGAACACTGAATTGAACTGAATTGAACATGAACATGCAGTCAGCATTTCTTACATCATGGGAAATCATTATGACATGATCGAAAATCGAAATTGTAACACCTTTTAAGGAAATTGACAGCATTCTAACGATAAGTGTATAAATGTATGCTATAGATATGTATGTATGTATAATGCTAGCAATTTCCTTTAACTGCTCAAACTTATGGGTGTACTTTATGTGTATTTATGTATGTGACTGTGACGTTTTGTATGCATGTATGACTTTAACGGTAATTTTTTCTTTTTCCCCTTTAATTTCAATTGCAGCTTGGACCACAATCAGATCCGACGAGTACACGATGAGGCGTTTATAAATTGTTCCAGTTTACAGGTATCATGATTTTTTTTTGTTTTTTTCCCTTTTCCTAATTTAATTTATTTTTTGTTCTGCACCGTCTAATTTTTGGAATGTTCAAGAAAAACAAGAAATCATTGCTTTAGTATCGAAGCAAAAAAATAAAATTGAAGCCAAGAAATTCTCTGCATAAGAGCATGATGTAAAAAAATGAATGAAAATGACACCTTCCATGTTTTCGATTCCTATTTAGGACCTTGGCCTAGCCGGCAACCTGCTCACCTCCGTGCCTCCCGCCCTGCGCGCCCTCTCCGCCCTCCGCTCTCTAGACATGGGTGAAAACCGCATCGCCCTCCTTCACAACGACTCCTTCCTGGGCCTCAACCAACTGTTTGGCCTCCGCCTCGTGGACAACCACTTGACCTTCCTCCCCGCGGACTTCTGCAGTCCTCTGGCAAAATTGCGAGTCCTCAACTTGGCTCAAAATCGCCTCTCCAAGATCCACCCGCTGGCCCTCGAAAAGTGCGTCGAGATGCGAGCCCTTCGCCTGGACAGCAACAGTCTCCAAACTATCCAGCCGATCCATCTCCCCCATCAACTGCTCTGGCTGAACGTGTCGATGAATCACCTGGAGTCGGCCGACTATCGTCTCCTCCCACCCACCCTCGAGTGGCTCGACCTCTCCCACAACAAACTCGTCGAATGCAATAGCAACTCGATGCCAGATTCAGGTCCAGGTCTGGATAAAAATATAAATCCCCATTCCTTCCATCTACGGGTTCTTGATCTCTCCTACAACAATTTGACCCGGATGGACCGCTTCATGATCGTCCCCTCCCTGGAGACAGTTCGGGTCAACCACAACCCCTGGTTGAGTTATATTGACCCCTTGACCTTTTCCCAAGCGTTTCATGTTCGGAGGGTCGAGCTGATGGGGAATCACCTGGAAAATGTGCAGCGCGGCATTTTTCTCCAGGAAAATCAGCACCATAGTCACAATCATAATCGACCAAATGGTCGGCGTCCCTTCCTGGACATTTACCTCAGTAGCAATCCCTTCATCTGTTGTGGGATGGATTGGCTCGCCAACCCGTCGTCGTCGTCGCCATCGTCATCCCACCTCCGATTCATGGACATTGACGAGATGGGCTGTCGTCCGATGAGCATGAATCTCCCCGAAAATCCGGGACAAAATCGTGACCTTGTCCACCGGTGGGTCCCAACCGCCCATCTGACCCCCCAGCACTTTCTCTGTCCCTACAAGACAGTTTGCCCCCAAACCACGTGTCAGTGCTGTGACTTTGACTTTTGTGACTGTGAGATGATCTGCCCGAAAAATTGTCGCTGTTTTCACAATTCCGACTGGACCACCAATATCGTCGACTGTAGCAGTTCCAGTGATTCCAGTCAATCCAGTTTTCGTAATTTAACTATTACTACTACAATTAAGCACGCTCATCCTCCCCCGCGGATTCCAATGAACGCCACGGAAATCAATCTGTCGGGGAACGAGCTCGGCTCCTCCTTGTCCAGTCACCTGTTCATCGGCAAGAAGAACTGTCGCACCCTGATGCTCAACAACAGCGGAATATTGGGCTCCCTCCCCAACAAAACCTTCAACGGCCTGATCCAGCTGGAGAGCCTCTATCTGCAGGACAACCGGCTGGACAAGCTGGAGGGCCACGAATTCGCGGACGTGCCAAACCTCCGGATCCTCTTCCTCCACAATAATTTAATCGCATCGATTGGCCCCGGGAGCTTTGCTCATCTCCCGCTTCTCCACGAGTTGAGACTGGATGGAAATCTATTGGTCCGCTTCAGTCCCACCGCTATTTTCTCCAGTAGATCCGGATCCGATCCGGCCTCGGCCATGAATTCCGGTTTCAATTCAAGGACGACCTCCTTGATGACAATGACTAGACTGACTAGATTAATGTTGAGTGGGAACCCCTTGGACTGTGACTGTGAATTTATCTCGAGTGTAAAAAGTTGGCTCGTGGCTCATCCCAAGGTGGCCAACGACTTTATGCTGGCAACTTGTCAGATTTCCAGTTCCAGTATTACTAGTGTAAGTAGGAGCCAAAGTCTGGAGAATTCTCCACAAAGTACAATAACAAGCACCACCACGACTACTACGACGACGAGTAGTACAACAACAACAAAAACAATAGAAATGTCAACAACTTTAGATAAAACGAGTGATAATCATGATAATAATAATAATAAAAGTGATTCCTCTCCACGTATTAATACGAATACGAATGCCACAAGCAAAAGTGAAATTTTCAGTAGTGTACTACAACAACCGGAGAAAGTGAAGGGAGTAGGTGAAAATGTTAATGTTACTGGTTCTCCAGCGAGTCTGGAGGACAAGTTGGAGTCTGACTTGGAGCCCGAACCTAAAGTGCGTCTACTCCTCATCGGCGGCCTCTGTGAGAGCCCCTCGTCCATAAATATAAATTTTCACAGTAATCAAATCCTGCGGTTGGCACCCACGAACCCGAATTCGAATACAAATAACCATCATAAAAGTGTCAGTGTGAGTGTGAACAGTGCTGGAAACGGTGAAAGTGAAAGCGGTGCTGGAGCTGGAGTTGGGACTGGAGAGACTAATCACATAATTTCAGGAATATCAAATTATCGAGCCAGTGGTGGTATCAACAAACTGAGCCTGGCCAACTTATTGCCCTCACCTCTAGACCTCGACATGAATTTAAATCTGAACATTAATCCTCCACAACAAAACCAAAATCCACAGCACGTTCACCTTTCTACAGGAAACAACCATCTGACCGGAAATGGCAATAACAACAACAACAATAATCTGGGAAAAAATGGGGACGTTTCCAGCACTGGCGTCATCGTCATGGAGGACGTGGCCGTGTCTCCCGGAGAACT
The DNA here is from genome assembly GCA_034698285.1 of Sminthurinus bimaculatus. Taxonomy (NCBI): domain Eukaryota; kingdom Metazoa; phylum Arthropoda; class Collembola; order Symphypleona; family Katiannidae; genus Sminthurinus; species Sminthurinus bimaculatus. Next base: position 5,056 of record JAQIVE010003520.1, on the reverse strand, counting down.
GGTGTGGACCATCATCCTTACCGTGGTGGCCCTCCTCATGGTGACTCTCGTCATTGTCCTGATTTTCCGCAAAGAGATTTATTACCGACTCGTGGTCGCCACCGACAGATTGGATCTCTTCCACGGCATCGGCATCTCCTCCATTTCCATGTGTGGTAGTCGACAAACAACAACCACGACAAATACAACAGCCGGCGAGGGCAACGGCGAAAGTTGTTGTAGCACACGGAGAAAAATCTGGACTTTCTCCGGGTGTCATCAGAATCAGAGTCAGAGTCGAGAGAGAAATGGCGATAGAAATGTTAATGGAAATGCAACTACTACTACATCCTCCGTTTCTTCTTGTTGTTGCTGTTTCTTCGGGTATGGCCCTGGATCCGGATCCATGGATCAGAGTCAAAGTTTGGGTTTGGGATTCGACGAGGGCGGAAGGAGAAACTTTGGCATGGCAAAAAATTTCTATTCCTCCCGAGTCCACGAAACCAGTACGAGTACGAATAATATCATCAGTGCGAATAATAATAATAGTGCCAACACACATATATCGAACCCGAATTTGGGGAGAAACCCGAATGCAAATGGAAATCCAAATAATACAAATACAGTCGGCCCAGGAAGGAATCCATCCTCCAACTACAACTACGGCTTTGGTGGTTTAGACTGGGAGGACGGCTACAGCTATAGTGACAGTGACAGTGTCAAGTTGTTCGACGCCTACTTTATCTACTCGAGAGGGGACGAGCCCGTGATCCTGGACTCGATTGTCCGGGAACTGGAGGCCAAGGATAAAGACGTTGATGGGGAAAGCAATATTAGTAATAGTGACAAAAGTGAGGGGGCCAAAAAGGAAAAGGACAATTGTAGTGCCAACAGCAGTCCGCGCTATTGCGGCAGTCGGGCATTTCGACTGTGTCTGCACTATCGTGACTTGTGCTTTGCCATCAATATAAATCCGAATCAAAATTCAAGTCTGGAGTCAAATCCGAATCCGAATTCCCATTCAAATTCCAAGTCGAATTCAAAGTCAAACAGTGTGGATCGTCGAAACCTTTGGAACAGTCAAACGCGGGAGATGCTGATGGTGCAAAGTGCGTGTGACGCGAGTCGACGAGTCGTCCTCGTCCTCTCCCAAAACCTGATGGACAACGAGTGGCAGAGTGAGCACTTTCAAACCATGGTCCACACCTTGGCCAGGATCCACTGGAGGAAGTTTATTGTGATTTTTTTGCCATCACCACTGGAACCAGAATCCGGGGGGAAAAGGCAAGTGGTTGAGGAGGAGGCCGCACTTTGGTCCAGCTTCGGGTTTGGACTTGACCAGGACGTTCGTGTTTGTGAATTTCCCAGTAATAACTCGAAAATTTCGACAGGCACAAGTAACCCAACTTTTACTACGAGTACTCCAACTCCGATTAATCGTCCGCCAACTTTTTCGCATGCGAATCCGACTCCAAGTTTGAGCAAGAAAACAACAAGCGGGGGCTTTGCAAGTTTCCTGCCCAAAACCTGTCTGCTCCATTGGTCAGATTCAAACTTTTGGCCAAAGTTGAAACATTTATTTCCCTCGCCCGCCCCCTCCATCATGAGTATGAGGCGAAGGAGGAGGACACACGGCATGAATCCGAATACGACTAATCATCATCATCTGACCATCAGCTCCAACTTTAACTCACACTCCAACTCGATTTTACTCCGGGGAGATCCTCCACGAATATCCCTGTCCCATGTTAATAGTCACAGTAATAGCAATCATCACCGTCCTGACCCCGTTCCCGTCCCACTTCCTCCCAACATTGCCACCATTCCGAGGAAAAAACTGCCCCTGCCTCTTCCCCTTCCACTGCCGCCCAAACCAAAAAAACCGGAGCAGCTCTGCAGTCACCATCATCGTCGTCGTCAGCACCATCCAGAGAACCAACACGAAATTGGGCAAAATCTAGGGAATCTTCAGAGTCACAGTCCAAATCGCATCAAATATTCAAACTCGAATTTAAATTCAAATGGGAGTGTAGACCGTGACTGTAGAGCGAGACAAAGATTAGCTGGAGCTGGAGCTGGAACTGGAACTGAAACTGGAGCTTGTTCCAGTTCGAAACATCTGAGCCCCGGCATGGGAATGAATGGAATGATGATGGCGATGGGGGACCGTAACCCGGAAATTCCCCCTTCAAATCCTCCGCCACTGCCAATTCCCAAATCGCGGTCACCCGGCAACTTTTCATCACCGCAACATCATCTTCATGCTCATGGACAGGAAAAACATGAACATGAGGAACGTCCCTTTGCCAAAACCAAATCCAAATCGAATGTGAGTTTGTCATCGGGTCATCATCATTCTCCGACTAGAGCTGGAAATTCTGGGACAAACACCAAACCACAAAATTTCCATCATTCTCCAGCTTCAGCTTCGGCTGTTCCAATTCCAGCTCCACGGCCTTTGAAAAACAACCATCGTCAACAACAACAACAACCGCATCAACATCCACTGAATTCCAATGATAATGATAATGAAAATGAGAATCAGCATCACTATGACTACGGCTATGGGTACGACTATGACTATGACGATGGCCATGGCCATGGCCATTATCATGGAAATTCAAATGGAGAAGAGCACATTTACTCGACTCTTGCCAGTCCTTCGTGTGATAGTGGTTGTGACTGTTCTCCAGCCAAAAGTCGTCCGTCTTCCTGCACTTGTGGCTGTGACTACAGTTTGGTTTGCAGAGGAAGTCGGAATCGCAACTGTAATCGTGGTCGTCATCGTAATCGCTCTTGTCCCTTTTCCCGTCACACCAATGCAAATACAAAGACAAAGACAAAAGCGTCGAGTGACGAGTCCGAGTGTCCGAATCCAAATCCAAAATCGAATGTGAATGTGAATTCAAATAATCCTGGAGTAAATGGAGAGGAGGGAAATGAGTCTCTCGAGTGTGACTACGAGTGTCAGTGTGAGTGTTCATATCAGAGTCAGAGTCAAAATGAGCATGAGTGTCAATGTCAGTGTCCGTGTCAATGTTCCTGTCAACAGTGGACTCCCTCCTCTTCTTCTGTTTCTTCTCCTCGTGTCAATGTCAGTGTCAACCACCCCAATTCAAAAAACGCGACTAATCCTCCTAATAATGGAGGCGGTGAGAAGGATAATGTCAATGACGTTTCATTGACATTGGAGTTGGACAATCATCATCAATATGAAGAGTCTCCGCAGTATCCATATCAATATCAATATGAGGCCAAGGGCGAATTCCAGCTCCAGACCAATCCCGATCCCAATTCCAAAATGAAGATTCGAAATTCGAATGCCAAGCGGCACCATCACCACCATCATCATCATGGTAATAAAACCGGTAGTTACTCTCGCTCTCCTTCTTCTACTTCTACTTCTTGTGGTTGTGACGGTCGATCGCCTTCGAGTCAGAACCAGAATCAGATTCAAAATCATTGTGTTCGTCAGTTAGACAGAGGCGGCGGCGGTGGAGGGTCAGAGCAAAAGCAGGGGAAAGAAAAGACTGATCAAGTTGATGGTGGTGGTGATGGAGGTTGTTGTAAAGACATGGTTGGAGATGAAGATGATTTGGAGAAGAATGACTCGACAAATTCGACAAATTCTTGCAATCATCTTTCTCTTTCTGTGGCTGTCAGTTTAGGACAGGGAGAAGGAATAGAAGAAGGAATAGAAGATGGGGAACAACGATGGAGTCGGGATGACGAGGATAATCAGCCAGCCACCAAGACAAAGTCCAAAAAGTCCAACTCGAATGGGAATGGAAATGGTAGTGGTCCAATGTACTTTGTCTGAGACTCACTGACTCTTATTCCTATTCCTATTCCTACTCTCGTGTATTACTTTAGTCTTAGTCATTTATTTTAAATTATTATGTTAGACTCACGAGAATCGCCTCTATCCGTCTTTAATTATTGCTCTCTCTCTCTTTCTCTCTCTCTCTGTCTGTCTAACGATAATGTACTCGCAGCTCTTTTACTTATACATACTTTGACTCCAATTTCAATTTACCATGTCTTTTTGACATTGGCTTTTCGATATGGTTCCTTCGTGGTTCATGCATCAACTATTATTGTATATAAACGTTCTCATCTCATTCCATCGTCATCATCATCATCAGTATAACAGTTTTATCAAAGCAAGATGCAGATGCAGATGTTATGTGTATAATACGTATACTGAATTTAGCATTTAGTCTTTTTAATTTTTAATATTAAAATGTACCTACCTGAGCTCTCTGAGGTTTATCTTGCCTCATGATCAGGAGATGATGATGATGGTGATGATGACCAAGTACCTTTTTCGGTTCATATGGATACAGGGTGATGTAAAATCAGAGTATCCTTATATACAAACAATGAGTAATGCTGTATTTAATGTTACTTTTTACTTAATGAATGGATCACCCGGTAGAAATATTATTTATCTCCTGAAGTAATGTATTCTACAAGAGTAAAATGTTATGTTATGGGAAAATGAGATGAGAACGATTAAAATTAATGTATGTAGGTAATAAGTAATAAGTACACCGGTAAAATATGCGTGTGATGGAAATTTGTGGGTGGACTGACTGACTTGAATCTTGAATAATGCTGAAAAATCAATCTCATACATGATGTAATGTCATGCGAGGTTGAGGAATACCGATACGGATATAAAAATACTTTTATACATCATCATTTAATTAGTTTCAATCTTTTTTCTCTTTGATAACCCAACGTAATACATGTTACAACATCTCTCCTTTTGTCCCTGACTGTATGAAAATTCCATTTAATTAGAATTTTATGATTATCGATTCTTAAGTTAAATATTAAACCCCTGAGTTTTTTTAACGGGTTGTGTTTTCGGTTGTTACTGAAACGTTTGAAGATGTATATTATTTAACCTTTAATTTATTATACCAACGATTAGTGTTTATTTTAAATAAGTTTTTGTACGTAAAAAGCCAAGGTTATTTATTATTAGTTTAGTTGATTGAATAGTTTTTTCAGTTGTATTAGATATTCTACTGATCACTGATTTAGCACCATATACACCATGTACAATTTT
>JAQIVE010003519.1:0-16564 GCA_034698285.1 Sminthurinus bimaculatus | reverse complement strand
GTATGAAATAAGAAAATTTACACCAAAATAATTATAAATTGTCATTATTTTTATATTTTTTATAACAAAATGTAAATCGTGAACTGTATTGTAAAAAAGAAAAAAATTTGGCAAATATTCTGATGATATTCATTTTTGTATGTGCTAAATTGCAGAAAGTTTATACCGTTTACTTTGGGCGTACATGATTCGGATCAAATGTGAGAGCAACTCTGCCACACAGTCTCGACTTTTATCGGTAGTAAATTCCCTTTTCCCAAAGGGCTCCAAAGGCGTCGTTCCAAGGGACACACCCCTCAACATCTTTGTCAAAATTATCCAATTCATTGCTCAAGAGCGACTAGACTTTGCAATGAGAGAGATTGTCTTTGAGTTACTCTCCGTGGGGCGACCTATAAAAATAATATTAGCTCCCGAGCGAATGAACATTGGTCTCAGAGCCTTCCTGGTAGCAGCTGATGCTCTTCAACAAAAGGACGGAGATCCTCCCATGCCCCGCTCCGCCGGAATCATGCCCTCTGGAAACACTCTTCTTCGAGTCAAGAAAACATTTTTAAACAAGGTTTTAACCGAAGATACCGCAAGATCAATTGGAATGGCCTCCTATTTCCCTCTCATCCGAAAAGTATTTACTGACATTCTCCGAGCCCTTGACCTCCAATGCGGTCGTCCCCTAATGTTGACTTGTTTGAAGGAGCAGGAAGAAGGTTCTGTCCTCACAGGAGACCGTAAAGCTAAAATAGATTTATTTCGAACGTGCGTGGCTGCAATCCCAAGACTGATACCAGAGGGAATGTCTCGAACTGAACTTCTCTCCCTTCTCTCAAGACTGACTCTCCATGTGGATGAAGAACTGAGAGGACTTGCTTTTCAAAGTCTACAAAGTGTCCTTATGGATTTCCCTGATTGGAGAACCGACGTTCTAGTTGAGTTTATCAATTTTGTGTCCAAGGAAGTTCCCGACACAAGCCCACAACAATTGGACAATGCATTGAGAATGCTTCTTCAACTTTTAACGTGTTGGAGAAGTTCCGCTTCTCCTTCACAGCCTGTATCTACGACAAATAATATTAATAGTAGTAGTCATCCTAATAATCCGAATATTACCAATAATCAAAACTCGGCTCATCATCATCATGCTAATAATATTCAACAACATGACACTCCAGTCTCCTCATATGGACAACAGCAAAAGTCTCGGAGGACGCATCAACCCTCTGGAGGAAGTAGTAGTAATAATTCTCAATCGAGTAGTAGTGTTTCTAATTTGGTTACAATTTACCAAGCCGAAGGCTTGGGTCTCCTCATGTTGTGTAGTGTCCGCTCCTCTACTCGTCGACTTGGAGCTCACATGCTCAAGGAGATCAAGGGACTTGGAGAAGTTCTTGGGATTAATGAGACACCAGTCATTGACGTTTTGGATAAAATGTGTCCAATCGCTTGTGAAAAAGTATCAAATATCCTTCCAGCGGGGGAGAAGCAAGCCGTTACAACTGCAATCGCAACGAATAGTCTGGATCTTCAATGGATTACTGAGAGAAGTTGTCCAGCGTGGTATACCCAAGAGGATGATGCTGGAGGAGGAGCCGGGAGCTCAGCCGCCTCAGCTACATCCAACGCTAATAATGCAAATAACAGTAGTTCTTCGCAACAATCTTCTTCTTCCTCTTCCCTTCACCATCACAATTTTTCAACACACAGCTCTCATTCGTCATCCTCTCATTCCTCACATTCACAGTCATTGATGAGTAGCACGAGTCTCCTGTTAAGTTCGGCGAATTCTCTTCTACTCCATACTAGTACCTCAACACTATCAACAGATGTTTCAATAACTCATGATCCATGGGCGAGCTGCTTAAAAATATTCTTAGACTACTCCAATGGAGTCCCTACAAAGTGTCCTCGAGCCATTCTCGAAGCCTGGTCGATCCTTATGCCGAAACTTACGACCCTTTACACATATTTGGATCCAACTCCCGTTGCCGACACTAGAGCAAGTTTACTAAGGGGAACAGCAACCACAAGGAAACCACTCACAGATCGAAATCTCTATTTGAAGTTGTGGAGAAATTATTTATTATTTGCCTTTAGGACTGTACCAACAAATATTAGTGTCTCGATTCGTTGTATTTCACCGGACATGGGGATCAGCTCTTCTCCAGAGGCTCCAGATGGAAGGGAGGGACGAAGTCCGCTACCCCTGTCATCCGCTTTATTATTTTCAATCTCACCAACTTCCCTTTATAAACAAATTTTACCCCTTATACGAAACGAGACGCCGGATATTCGAGAGCTGGCTGTATTATCTCTCGGTCATTGTAATCATATGGCGATCAAGTAAGAATTTTAGTAGTTATGTCTTATGTATTTTGTATTTTTTAAACATCATGTCGATTAATCACCATTAAGCATGCTTGGAGTTTGGAATTACATATATGTACTTAATTTATGTTTTTTATTCTTCTTTTTTAGGGATGTATTTGAAGAATTTGCTCCATATTTAAGAGAAGCTTGTGATCGAAAGCAGGAGAATGTGAGGCGAAGAAAGAGAAAGGATAATCTTCGTTTACAAATCCTCAAGATTTTAGAGATGATGGCAGAAGAAAAGACATTTGGACACATACCTAGTACGACTTCTCTTTGTGACACTCCTTGTAGTGGTCATAGTTTAGGAAGTCACAATGACTCATCCCTTCTTCCAGCTCCACTCATTGAATTTCTGGACAACTGTAAGCCTTGGCTTGAGCTGGAGACAACGGGAGATCGAGAAGGTGGTCTAGAGATGAGGATTCACTTTTGTAAAACAATTTACTTTCTGCTAAACAGTTTCCACAACATTGACCTGCGGGAGAATTTGCTCAAGAAGGAAGTGCGGAAGCAGTTGTTTCACTTGTGTATTAGTTGGGCTGGACCCTACTCTAACTGTTGGAGTAGTAAAGAGATGGGTGGAAGTGGAGGAGGTGGGATGACTGCTGGTGGGGTCAGTGGGACAAACACTGGAAGTGGTAGTGGCAACGTTAGTGCAGGTGTATTGGGTGGTGGAGTTTCTCATTCTGGGAACTATACTAATGCAAATCATTCATCTTCCATGGGTAATTTGAGTCAAAGTCAACAGCAACATCAGTTGGATTTTGCAGCATTACAAGCCGCATCTTCACTTCTAACTTGTGGACCATGCTTTCAGCAGAGCTTACTATCCGAAGAGAGTCACTCAAGTCTGTACCCATGGTTAGATTTCCTACTCTCCTCTTCAGATCCAGATGTATCAGATATTGGGGAAGAAGTTGTCATCATGTTGTTGGAGTTTAACCCCGACTGTGGTTCTCTTCTTGACTGGGTCGTATCCCGCTGTTTTACGGGAGCAAGTCAAATAGCTGATGCTTGTTTCCGAGCGATTGCAACAATTTTTTCTGCAAGGGAGTATCCTTGTGATAGATATGTTGCGATTATTAATGTGGCCCTCCTTTATAGTGGATGTCCCAAGTTCGGTCTACAACAAAGTGCATTTAGACTTTTACAGATACTAGACAAGAGGTTTTTTGGAGAGCTACCCAGTCTCCAGACAATTGCTCAAACTAGTCAGAGTCATGAAGAACCAAATACACTTGACGCTCTTTTAGGAAGATTACCTTATGCTAAGAATCAGAGCTTCCTCTCAAAACAACTCTCATTGCTTCATCCAGAACTGACGATGCCCATGTTTTCCGGTAAGATATTATAATACATTATGGTGTATTTATTTAAAGAACACTTTATAAACCGAGTTAATGTTTGATCTTTGCTCATTTTCCGTATTATGTATCACACATAATATAATATTCGTTCTTAAACAAAATTTATAGAAATATCATGGAGGATGAAATCCGCGAGACCAGATGTACGGCAAAGTTTATTACAATATCTTCAACCCTGGCTTCATAATATGGAGCTTGTAGAACCAGGGTAAGCATAATATCTAAAATCTAGACCTGAAAATATTACGTTGTTAAGTACTTATGTACTTACTTCATGTTACACCTGCTATTGTTATTTAATTTCCATGATTTATTGTTATTTTAGAATCCCTGCACCAAATATGATGGCTCCTCTCAAAGTGTTAGATTTTGAAGGCGTTTGTGACAATATTCAAGAGTCATTTTCATCATCAAGTTCTTGTTCTCTTTGTGGAAGAAAATATGGAGATTTAGATCCCGACGGACGACTTGTAAGACAAGGATGGGGATCAACTGAAGCCACGGAAATGGTTCTAAATAATTTACTCTACCTCACAGCAAAGGTTGGTACTATTTGTACTTTCATCTATTTTTATTATTAGCTTAACATCTTTTGAAATCCTGTTTTCTATAAAACTAGAGTGTATAGAGGTGCAATAATTATGTTTTATAGTGTGTACATTTTGTTTCATTTTTATACTTTTTTCTTGTTCTTTCCAGTTTGGTGAGGAACATGAAAGAGAGATTGAAGAATGCTGGCAGACTCTATGTTGCTCTTCAGTGAATAATCAACGAGTTTTACTTTATTATTTACTCATTGTGACGATCCTTGCCCCTAATGAGATACTCCCGCATGCTAAGCGAGTCATTATCTACTTATTTAGAACTCGGCCAGGGAAATTACTTGAAGATTTAATGGCCGAGCTACAAACGGTCGAGTCATTAAATTGGCTTGTAGAGAGAACGGAAATCCCACCATTTTATCGTTTATCTCATCTAAGAAAAACATCAAGTTACTCGGAAACAAACATGGTGAATGGGAATATCGGAGGTGTCGGGAGCAATAATGCTACAGGAGCTTCAAATTATGCTAATACATCAGCTCAACAACATTCTAATAAATCTGGAGCGGGAGGGAATGGGAACACTGAGCTATTAGAAAAGGGGACAATCCACACAAAAAGAAGATCTGCGGAAGAGTCCAGCGTATTTCAAAATCAGCACGCAAATCCTCATTCTGCAAGTCATCAACATCAAGGACCTCCTCATTGTCGTAGTAGTAGTAGTGGAACCGCTAATTTATTTCGAACGGAAAAAATTCGAACAATCAGCGGCCCCGCTGCTTTACCAGACACACAATTTTTAGCCAGTGAGAAGGCAAGATATGAGCGAGATAAGGAAACTTCTGGCTTAAACCATAGTTTATTGCAACAACAGTTACAACCGGGGGATCATAATAACTCAACTGCTAGCGGTAAACTAGATTACTACGACAAGCTCGAAAAGGATAAATGTAATCGATATCCAAATGGAAGTAGTGAAACGATTGCTGTCAATTCCCTTACCAATGAGCAGTCGGATCAAAAAATGTCTTCCGGTTATCTCCTCTCTGACTATATGAATATGAACCATGATAATGATAATGCGGGAGATGGCTTGGTGAGTAAGTTAGTTCCCCTTCCAATGCCGGAATATGGTGGATATTATGCTCCACTGAAGGAATTTCTTCCGCCACAGCCTGTAGCCTCATTTCATCGTTCGAATATTGCCCTCATGTTCATCACAGAAATAGTCAATGAAGGAACAACTATTACTCTCACCTCTGAAGATGTAAGTAATGGACAAAGAAGGGGAGAAAAGGATAAGAAATTGGAGTGGTGTAGTTTTTATCTTGCTATGGTGGTTCACATGGCCTTTCTTGGACTAGATCATGTAAGGCCCATGGTTCACTTGCATGGATATAATATTTTGATCAATCTACTTATTGTGGCTGGAGCTCATAAGGATCATTTTACCATTGCCAAAATCCTTCTAAATCAACAAACAAACTCCAACAATATTAACATCCAAAGGTAAACACATAAATACATATGAGAAATATTATGCAATGTACATTGTTTTAGTTTTTGTTTGTTATCTTGTACCGTGTATAAAATCAGCATTAATTTTTTACCGTAATACATACATAACATGAAAAACATTTCTTTCACAAAATTGTATTTTCAGAATTAAGGATGCAAATTTGGGACTCTACGCACCAGCAGGAGGGCAACAGTTACCAACCTATGACTTTTTAGATTCAAATACCGAATTCTCCACTACTAAAAGTCCAAATGGCAGTGGTCATCAGAATCATCATCATCATAGTCAGGGTCACGGTTCTGGGACAAAAACCCCGATGGATAATACACTTGGTGTGATGCTAAATAATTCAAATAGTAGTAGTAGCCGAAGTCGAGAGATCAGTCCTAGTCAAAGTCCAAAAAGTGCAAACAGTCCCAGAACTCCATCGAGAAGACCTCATACTCCAGTGAATTTACTCCTAGTCATTCCTGACTCGTGTAACAATTTGAATGCAAAGCGAGATTTGACCATTGAGGAACTGATTGTCTCCTTCATTAAATTTTTGGCTGAAAATCGTTCCAAGGGACCACTTTGGTCTTGTGAGGATATCACAGCTCGGCTCTGGAATATTCGGAGTGCAAATCAACTGTCAAGTCTACTTCAAAGTGCTCTCAAAGTATTTTCTCATTCTTATCCCAGTTCCAACTTGGAGAGGAAGTGGGCTACGATTTCCCTTCAGATTGGATTAGCATGTTCCTCGAGACATTATGCTGGACGATCACTTCAAGTTTACAGAGCTCTTAGAGTCCCTCTAATCTCTCGTGTATTGTGTGAGATTCTTTCAAGACTTGTTGAAACTGTGGCTGAACCTGGGGATGACATGCAAGGATACGTGACTGAACTCATACTTACTTTGGAGGCTTCAGGTGAATAGAAAGAGATAAACAAATAATATACTATAAAGTCGATACAATATTATATTGTACATATTTTGCAATTTGAAATAAATGGAAAAACTACATGTATTTATGTTTATTTGTATCTTATATTTTAGTGGACGCCATCACTATTGGCGGAAAAAATCAACAAGCTCAACAACAACAACAGCAGCAGCAGCAACAACATTCGTCTAACAATGAAAGTAACTCTGTTGTAGAACCATGTTCAGAGTCTTCCTCGTCCAAACCGCAAGCAGTTAATGAGAATGCAAATGATGCCCTTTCGCCGACGACATCCAATCAATCCACCCAAACAGCCCATCAAATGAGAGCTCGAAGTGGAACTGATAGTTTTGTAGAAGCCAAGCGTCCAGAGTTGATTCGATCAAGATCCGTACAATCGTTGACAGGGATTGGGCTTGAATCAGTAATCGGAGAGCAGGATTTAATTGGAGACAAGTTATTAAATTCTGACATTGCTTCTTCAGATGTGATCCCGCAAGTATTTTGGCTCGCCATATCTCTTCTCGAGTCTGACTACGAGCATGAATATCTTCTCGCCTTGGGACTGTTGGAAAAAGTAATGGAGAGATTACCATTAGACCGATTTGAATGCCGTGATAAAGTGGAAAGAGTTCAGTCACAGTTACAATGGACGTCTTTCCCTGGAATTATTCCATTAATCCTCAAAGGATCAACTAATCCCAACACATATGAACAAGTATGGCTTACAATTAGTTTAGTTTAGGTCGTCACAATTAGTTGATTTAGTTAACATTTACCATTAATTAATTACATTGTTCAATATTGGATGGAGGTTCTAATTTTTTCCATTGTTGTTGACACTATGTCATTGTAGAGTTTATCATCGCTTTGCCGTTTTATTCCTGTACTCGACTTTAACTTTGTCGATCCAACCTGTGAAACCGGATTTCCTTTGGCGGTCATGGCCCTCTTACCACATCTTTTATCACATTATGATGATCCGACGCCCATGTGTCTGCAAGCTGCTCAACTCATTGCAGTTGTAAGTAATTTTTAATTCAATTTCATTTTACTTACAACGAACTAAATGCTCCTTATCCAGCCATTACCCAAAAAAGAAACAACTAATTGTAGTTTTTTGTGATGTATTTTTTCGGATGATAAAATTATTTTACTTTTCTAAAATTTGTGTAGGCTGGAGCAGAGCGAGGAGAAGATGGAAATCAAGCTCTTCAACATTTATCAACTGTAATGACTTTGTACAGCCGTCGAAGCTTCAGTAAAGAAAGTCTTCAGTGGACGAAATGTGTAGTCAAATACTTGTATGACTCTTACTCTCATTTGGCAGCTCTACTTTTATCATTTTTACTTGACGTTTTGGAAAAGGGTCCAACTAGTGTTCAACCAGCCATTTTAGCGGCGCTCTATTGTTCTTTCACATATGTTGATCTCACTTCTGTTGGAACTGTGAGTCCAGAACTTTTACGGGCGATCGAAAAACATCTAGAGGTATAATTTTAACTTTTGCATCACAAAAAATTGTAAATTAATGATAACAATAATATATTGTGTTAGGAATAATTTAATGCATCTAAAAAATGAGACGGTATAAAAACAATTTCGTTATTGAAAAATCGTTTTAATATTTTCTCATAGGGGCAACATTGGCGAGAGTCATTACGTATCCTTAAGCTTGTTGTGACCCGATCGTCATCACTTGTAGCTCCACCACCTCCCTTATCTTCTCATTCTGGAAGTTCCGGACCATCTTCAATCATGTGGGATACTGTTAGTACAACGTCTTCAGTTGCATTTTCGTCTGATGTAGAGTTTTCCAAGAAGGAGCTTCCAGGTCGTACCATGGAATTCACTTTTGATGTATCACAAACACCAGTAATTGGACGACGTCACTTGAATACAAATACAGGAAATACTACTTCTAGTAATGTGAGAGACGAGTCTGGAATGAAATTTAATACCAGCAGCAACTATCAGAATCAAGGATACGGATTGAATCAACGGAGTGGCTCAGTAGGAGAAATGGTATTAGGATTTAATGGTGGAAATTCAGCGGGTGGAAATTCATCCGTTATTATTCAGGCATCATGGAAAAGACCCTGGCAGTGTCAAAGTCGAGTACGAGAATGTCTTATTAGCGTGTTGAATGCGTGTGGTCAACGGGTCGGACTACCAAAAAGTCCTTCTGTCATATTTAGTCAGAGTTCTGAATTGTTGGAGAGGCAGAGTAGTGTGGCGTCTTCCACTGAGGAAGTGTCTGTGGCTATAAATGACGTGTCAGGAGCAAGTCGACTGGAGGATGGATCAACTAGTGATGCTCACTTCCGAGTTTTCCGAGATTTTGACTTCCTCGAATATGAGTTGGAAAGTGTTGAGGGTGAAACCAATGACAATTTCAATTGGGGAGTTCGTCGTCGTCCACTCTCCGAAATCGGAACAGAGCCAGAGACTGAAGGAGAAGCAGATGAAACGATTATGAGTAAAAGCCTCAGTAGATCCTCTCAAAATCACTCTCAATTAATTCATCATCATCAACAGCAGCAGCAACAACAACAGCAATCTTCCTCTTCTCAGAATACTATGACAGGACAGAAATCCATTTCAACGACTGCAAATTCGAACCCAACTACAACTACTAGTGGTAGCAGTAATAATAGTGGCTATCCTCATCATGGTAGAGAGTTTAACGACAATAATAGAAGTATCAATAATACCAATGATAATAATGGTGATCAAGCCAATAACAGCATCAATGATAGATCCAGTGATACCCAACTCATGGAACAATATTCAGATTTGACAAATCCTGAAGAATCGTCGGATGAAGAAGATTTAGGTTTATCACCGCTAGAAGATGTTTCCCCTCAGCTTGTGGGCTCTCCTCAACCCATGCTCCTTCTACCTGATGCTGAAGTAGAGGATTCTGAACCAGCTACTCCTCAACCAATGTCCTTAAACATGATTGACAGTACTAATGAGACGGACCTTGTTTTATCCTCTTCATCTCCCACCACGAATAATAGAAGCCGTTCTAGAACCACGCGAAGAAATTCTGATACAAGTCTAGACTCGAGTAGTGATGATGAAACAACAACCACAACTCCATGTAATATTTCTCCGTTACAGACAATGAGTCACGGTAAGCAATAATTTTATGAGCTATTGACAATTGATAAACTTTTTAGTCTCGTCTATTGATTCGTTAAAAACACTTATATTTTACGCTTGATGATTTTCTATTCTTTTTTGATAAAACAGAACAAACAGTGGAAAATGAAGCAGAAACAACTACAGACACTACTCCTACAACTATAATTTCCCACGAAGAAGAAAGCAAAGAAAATAACGAGGAAATATCATCATCATCATCGACTAATAATACTACAATTACTGATAACTTCATCTTTAGTCATCCGGAACTTAATCTTAATCCTGACGATGGAGATCTAGTCTAAAAAAAAACGATTTTTCCCTTTCACATTTACCAATTTAATAATATGTAATCCTGATTCTATAAAAATTCACATTTCATTTTAAGAAAATTGATCATTATAAATAGATACGATACATTGTAGGTTAAAATATAGTTATATAGCAATGTATAATATGTTCTTAGTGTTGGAAAGTAATAACATTTACCAAAAGTCCCATGAACATAATAAAAAATAAACGCATAATATGGGAATGTTTGGTAGCCGTTTCCGATATAGTAATAACATTGTAAATAAACTACAACATGATAGTAATTAGTAACAATTTTTGGATGAATAATTCAAAAACGATTCCTCCATACTTATAATGTAGAAAAATGAAGAGTAAACTACATTATAGTAGTGCAGATAAAAATCTGTCTTTTAATTATGTAATAATAATATTGTTCAGTATATAGCCGCAATTTTCCATTTTAAGTTTATTGTTATTATCGCCTCTATAAAATGATATTTATACTTTGTACTTATTAGTATTTGTATCATGAAACGAAGTTACAATGGTGTTATACTTTATGAAACAGACATTAAGAAAAGAACGTTTTAATGTATTATAAAACAATAATGCTGTCCACCTCAACTGAATTTCATTTGATAAAATAAATTTTAGACGTTACAAGAAACATTATTTCTTGAAAGATTATATTATTCGGAATTGTCATAATAAAATTTTGAAGTAGAAGTTTATATACTTGTGTGTAAATAAAATCTTTCCTTCTCCAAATTTAAAATAAAGGCATCAGTAACTATCTGCAAAATTATTTTACAGCCGAAAAGGTATGTTTTTTAAAGTATTTTTCATTCATGCTCTATCCTATCCTTTTGCGCAGAGCAGATACGCTCATCATTATCATGAAACATTTGTAATGCCAGTGAAAAGTCCACATAATATAATGTCAGTTCATACTCCAGAACCTATTGCGTGTATAACTCATTATACATACCTAATACCTACATGTCATACATACGTATTGAAATGTAACAAAGGCTAACAATAAAATCGTTTACATAAAATGTAAAAGGTTACGTTGCTCGTCAAACACATTTATATTTTTACTAATTATTTTATTTTTCCACGCACCGTTGCATCATATATTATCATTTCTTCAATTTTATTCACATAAATTCAGAAAATGTTAAGTTCAAATACACTACAATAGACTCTTAACAATAATTTGGTAGGAATTTTCTTTGCCAAAATATTTATGACAATAGTTACATGATTTTGCGAGGAAGAAAAATAAACTATGCGTTTCCGTATGCCTATACGTAATTTACTTATGTTTAATAATATTATATAATATATATTTAATATTCAATCTCTACTAACGATAGTGTAAAGTACTTAGATGCAAACAAAAGAAACTTAAAATATATACAAAAATACGAAGAATATGATGTGTAACATCTAATAATAGTTCAATCTCAAAAAATCATCAACAGTTTTAGCCACTTTATCAAGTTTGTACTACAAACTTGTATTTTAAATAATCTATATTTGTTATACAATATAAATTTTCTTAAACAAGATAGTCTTCATCAGAGCCCTTTTTACAAAAAAGAGAATAAACCGATTGTCGCTCTACTTATTTTGTTTCCTACATTAACTGACTCAAGCTAGCTTCATATTGACTTTCAAGCCTTTCGTCTTGGTCCAATTCTATTGCTGAGCAAGAAAGTAAATCTCTTTCTTGATCTCTTTGGTCACCTAGAATGATTTTAAAAACAAATTATGTACGTACCTTTCATTAGTTTCTTGACTAGTCGAAGTAATAGTAAAAAAAAGTATTATGCTGTAAAAACATATAAAAATCTGTACATAATCGCTTTACACACATAATACACGTATTTATCAATTAAATTAAATTTTACCAGAACTTCGACTTTCATCGGCTGAAAAGCGAGAAGGTTGACTTGTTACTGTTTGGCTTGTGGACGGCTCTACAACTACAGGTCGTTCTGGTATGGGTAAACCGAGAATTTCCAAGACTCTGTCGGGAAGTCTATCCCTATTTTCTAAAAGCTGCAAGTAAATTCCTTCAGCTAATTTCAACGCATTTTCTAGATTGATTCGGCCCGACAAATCATTCAAGTGCTGTAATTACAACAAATTGTATTCAATATTTCAATATTCAACAACCATTCATTTTCTCATAATATAATGCATTGAAAAGGTTATTTATTAGATGACTTTCAAAATAAAGGACTTACGCGCAATATTTCACTGAGTCCATATTTGTTTTCCATTAAGGTATCTCGATGCTCCTCCAATATAGCAACTCCAAGGATTAAATGGAAATTTGGGCCCGGAAGTTGTGTCCAGAAAGCTTCCCACAACGTTAACGTATCATACGTATCGAATTCACGCTGTGAAATATAGGAGTAACAAATTAGCAGTGATTGCCAACTACAACTACAAATTAGGTATATTATTGCCGTTTTTTCCTCATTTCAACGATAAAAATTTCCAATAAATTTTCTTCCCTTCATTACATACCTTAAATAAAATGAGCATCCACCGGAAAGCAAAGAACATATTCGATGCATCACAGGCATCCAAATACGCGCTGAACATTGGATCAACAATTTGTAAGATGGTATACATGTCGCTGAGTTGTTGTTTCATTCCTTCTTGGCTCATTTCAAAATTAGCATTCTAAATAGAATAAGAGAACGAAAAAGTGTAAACCGTTAACAGCTAGCTCGAAAACATCCTTGAATGCATTGTTGTTTAATTTTTGTAAAATATAAACTACATAGAGTAAATTGTTCTTCCTTTTAGCACACAACTTACAATGCGGTCCATATATTTAACGAAAAGCCAGAAAGCTTCTACTTCATCTTGAACTTCCATTAAAATTGGTGCTAAAATATCACTCATTCCTTGAACGTAACCCAAATTAAAATTATACATCATATAGGTCATTAGGATTTTTTGAAGCGTCTCCGTCCCTGGATTATTTTCTCCCTTAAAGTATTCTAGGGTTCGATCTGTTCTAGCGACGTCCTTTTCTGCAAAATATGAATGATTTTACTATCATTATTCATTATTCACATTTTAGACAAATGTAAATTTACAACTACATAAAAATGTAAACATTATCTAAACAAACCTATGAGCGACTTGAAATCTCTAAATGCATGGAAACGACTCTCTTGGTCTAAACTTATAGTCATCCACTGATTCTTGATTTTCTCATACTCTTGCTTTTTCTGTCGAAATACGTTCTTTCTTTCTTCATACGTAGAATTAATATCATAAAGGCCAAGTAAAAATGGCCAAACGGGTTTTTTGATATTCACATCAACACCCTGAAAGAAAATTATGTTATTTGTGTAAAACCATATACATAGCAATTAGCATTTAATAAAACTGTTTGTACATGTAATGCTTAAGTAAAAGAGCGAAAACTAGCAATACAACTGCCAATCGATTGTTTCTGTTGGAATATTACATTTATGAAGTTAAAATATCAACTCACCCCTCTAAATACAATTAATTTAATGTCTTCAAAATTTCTAATTTGACCATTATTGTCCATATAATCCAGCCATTGCTCTTGACTAAGCGGTTGTCCACGGAAAGTATCAGGACGAGGTGTGAGCTCAATATATTTATCAGGTTTAAAAACAACTTCATAGCCTTCATCGTTTGTGGTATAGTCTGCTACTGGTTCTTTAGGAAACGAACGATCATGCCGCCTCTCAGACTCAGGAGACGGTGACATATTCGGGGGGCTTAGGTTTAACTGTGATTGTATGTAATTTTGTGTGGAACTGACTAAAATTTAAAGAAAATGTGCATGCACAAAACATGAGTTAGATGGAAATCGAATCAAGTACGAATTGTTTCGCGTTATTGATAAAGGTATTTTTCTTACCAACTATACCTCCAACTTTAGCAAGCATAGTGGTGGAAAATGCTTTAGGATCTTTAGAGAAATCATTGACATATCCGAGGACACTCCCTACAACAATGGAAAACAAATTCCGAATTCCAAACATTAGTATAAGATTATTATTTACATAATTAGCATTAGAAAATGGAGGAATTGGTAAATTACGAGCAGAATCTGGTAGTAAATCTGTAATAGATGGTGGACTGGGATACGATTCTCGTCGCGGCTTGACTATATACGATAACTTATTTCTTGCCGTTCTAAAAAAATAAATGTGTCCATAATTATTAGCATTACTCTTATTCTTGAGGCATTATTCTGTTGTTGGTACAGTAATTCATGTGCAATAAACTCACTGTTCGAGGACAACGTAGCGGTGCAAAGCCGAAATAAGATTACTTGGAGATCCACGTTCAAATACAAACGGATTTTGGAGACTTCCATCCGTAAGATAAAGAACCAACTCTTCCGGTTCTTTATGTTTCGAGGGAGTTACAACAAAGGAGCGAATCTCGGTCAAGTCAATTTTTACATTACGGTAATTGTTCATTCCTTCATCTGGCGGAGGTTCAGTGAATACGATTTGTCCATGATCTATGATTTGTAAAAAGAAACATAGAAATTAAAACTTTGTTCCGATTCCATCATACTATTGCTATAAACTATACATATCAATTATTATTATAAATGAAATACCTTGAGATGAAGAAGAAGCCCGATAGCCAACGCCATTGGATCCATGTAAAAGTGGTATATTATCATTATGAAGACCTGACGGTTGGTGATCAGCTGGTTCTGCTTTCCATTCAATATAAGTGCCACGTTCCTAGATTTATTAAAATATATGGTGTAAATTCTCGACGCCCGAGACAACATTTTTAGAATTTTTCCATGTAAATGTTTGGAATTTTTAACAAACAATTTTTTGCATACTTGGAATTTCAAGGTACTTATAGTCGAGTTCTTTAATGTATTCCGGCGATAGTTGACCTAGTCAGTTGATTAATGTTGTGCCAAGCTCTCTAGGTCAATTACCACGGAATACATTAATGGGCCTCAACCGGAAACGCTGTTTTGTTCAGTGTTTATATGGGTAATTTGACTGGATTTACAGATATTACACTGAATCATGAATCACATTTTAAAAGTATCAATAAAATGATGTCATTGCTCAAAACACAAAAAAAAAGTTCTTACATTTTCCGTAATGAAGAGCCTGCCAGGAATACACACAGGTTTTGTTCGAGCCCTTCTATCACTTGAGCTTCGTTTGATAATTTTTTGTGACACGCTTCCCTGTTCATATACCATTTCCGTGGGTAAATCAATTTCCGAAAATGGAGATGACACTCGGTTTGAGACTGGGCTGGACATGATTGCTAATCTTTCCGTTTTATATTAAATTCTATGATGTGTAAAAAGACACTTGACGATTAACGAATGTAATGATAGATGTGGAATGTTATGTATCTATTATCAACTTTGAAATCTTAGGTGCCCTTTGTTTACAAAAAAGAGCTTAGATGAAGGATGATTCTGCCCGTGTCGGCTGTACTTTGTTCTTCATCAATCCACGTCAAAATCCCCTTTTCTCTTTAGGGTTTCTTTTACCAAACGAAGAGAAATCCAATCGAAATTCTTTCATCGGAACACCGTGTAAATTGTAAATTAATCAAAAAGTAGTCCAAAATTTCAAGCTCTCTGCCTCGTATTTCGTATATATTATATATAATATTATATTCTTCTTTCTACAAATCAGATGAACCTAGAAAAAAACAAAATGAGATCAAATATTATATTTTTGTAAACAACAAAAAAATGGAAAAAGGGGATAAATGTAAAATGTGTAAAAACTACGCAACACACTATTTACATCACATTAAGACATTTGACTGTCTCTTTCTCTCGATGATTCTAAATGAGAGAGAGTTGTGCAATGAAAAAATGGTCCTTTTTGACATTTCTTTCAATTCCACTTGAACAAAAATATTAAAAACAGTGTAGCATGAATAAAAAAGTAAACTTACCCAAGTAGAAGAACAATCACTGAGCAGTAGTAAAAAACTGACAAATTAAACTATTCGACATAAATGAGTCACTAGTTGATTATATCTGATGAAACATTTCAACGACGATTTCTTATTCTCCTGATTTCTCCATTCTTCAATTGTGAAGACTGAAGACTATAATATACAGTATACACATGTTATGTACATACGCACTTGATTTTAAATGTCCCACAAAAATGTTGTTTTTTTAGAGATCCTTGCTAGTATCGGTGCGCAAGTTGAGACTGGATAAGGATATATAGTGGATATAGAGATTTACATATACGTGTGAAAATATACTATACATACATAGAGGTTTGGCTATAGGAGTTTCTATGTGCAAGCAAGCAGTGCACTCAGCACTCAGTTTTTCCATCAAGACAAAGCCAGTCGAAAAACCAAACAGCGTTT
>JAQIVE010003518.1:0-16567 GCA_034698285.1 Sminthurinus bimaculatus | reverse complement strand
GTACCCTGAACTTACTGTGTACGCACGAATATTACATAAATATTTATTTAGGGGTATTGGTTTTAAGGTAAGTAATAGACATTAAAGTTACCTACCGAACATTGAAAGCAAGAGTAAATCAATAATTGGTCGTCTTGTCCTTTGTACGTTTTTATGCATGTAAAAAATACGCACATGTATTGTTTCATTTGATTTTATACCGCTGTATTTCAATGAACAATGAAATCATTATTGTCTGCTTTATCATTGTATCAGTATCAGTATGTATGTATGTACTTAAGAACCTCGAGGGTTGCGCTTCGGAATCGGAGGAATCGAGAGACGAAAGGATTCAACAATGAATCCCAAATCCCAACACCAAATGACAAGCAATTAGCTTTTCCTGCTTGACCACCCTACGACTGGTTTCCAAAGTTACTTCAGGAAAACCCCCATTTTAATTACAAACGTGGGAAAATAACGTCAGAAAAGTGTCTCTATGGCGATTGTCCAGTAATCTGTAATAGGTGAATGAATTCATCTAAAGGTCGAAATTAACTCATTTTTATGATGTATTTGTATCAGTGAGTAAACTTAAGCCTAATACCTAATACGAGAGCATCATTTTTAATCAACAATCTTACCATGCACTCATCCACAATCCACAATCCACATAGTAAAACTATGCATAGTTTTACCTGGAGTCAATGTGTGTGTAAATGCAGTAAAATTTAATAAAAAATAAAATGCAAAGTAGAGAAGTTGTAAGTTTTATATTAGCATATTGTAGAATTCATTACTCATTAAGTAACCATAGCTAATGCATATAGTTGTAAACTCGCATTGGATTTAGCATTGTAACTTTTGTATAAATGAATAGGTACGTAGTACGTACACAATGTGATATTATGAAAGGCTTATCGTCACGCGCTGGCTGTCAAGAGCCATTCATAAGTTAGAAATGGGAATATTTATACGATATTATAAAATATAAAATATATATAATAAATAATAATGTAAGTACACTTAGTAGTAGTATAGATTTTATTTTTTGTAGCCGAAAATCGACTGTTTAAAGGCGGATGCGAGACTGAGCTCACAGCTTCTCTTCTCTTCGTATCGCTCATCATGTTTATATCGTTCGTGTTTCTGGTTTCGCATGTTTTTATATTGTATCAGTGTTTGATGTTATGCGAGAGGGAATGAAATGAGAATGAGAAGCTCGCCGCTCTCTACCTTTGCCTTGTTACTTTTCAGCAAAAATGTCCGCATTTTCTCGTCAGCTTGACAATTTATGCGCATCTCGACCTCATTTAGGTGAAGCTTCATCAGCTAACAGCGACCGCAATTTTCCTTCAAATGGCCAATTTTAAATGTGCAAAAAGCTCATGACAATTTTCCATGGAGATGTCGCGACTCTTTTCATCGATATCATGACACTTTGTCACATTCAAGATAGACATCTCCATGGCTTAGGAAAAAAGGAATAATAAGCGGTGTAAAAATATAAATATTTAAGTAGGTCACATTTTATTTGCAAACATCTATCAGCGAGTATACCTTTTGTCACCGTAATTTTTATTTCTCCTCTCTAATATTTTATGTGTGTACATTGTACATCCACTTTGACTACTGTTTCTTCTTCAAAAGTAAATACATACACAACAAATATGAGATTTCAAGGCCCTTTCATGACTCCGGTCTGCAAATTACCTAATTTATTACTTCTGTTGGTTTCCAATCGCGAGCGTTTTCAGTGATGATTTTATATATAAATATGGCTAAATAAAGTTTATTTTTCTTTGCTTTTATATTTTAAAACTCTGGCTCTTTCTCACTATTGAAAGAAAATAAAAGAGACGGAAAGACGAAAATTCATAGAGACGGAGGTCATGCGTTAAAGTTCTGTGAATCCGTTTCAAATCGTTTCGCTGATCTCAGTCCACTCGGAATTTCCAAGCTGGAAAGGATTCAAGGAGTATTTTTTAATGGAACCAATTCAATACATATGTATGAAACCTTTAAAAATGTGTAATATCACAAAATGACCAGTTACCAAGACACCTGCTTATAACTTGTAAGTCGGTTCAGTATTCAGTGATTTTGAAATTATGACACTGATGAAACGGGTTTCGCAGTCAAATTTCAGTCACTGCATTGCGGACTTCCTCCATGTTTATGCAATCAAAGTGCACTCCGTATGATATTATTACGTGCTAATTAGTCGTGTATAAAAGAATAAATAATAACTGATGGCTACAACATTCTTACGTCATACTTAAGAAATTTAAGGAAAAGGTTACTTGAATTAGGGGGTATGATTTCCCCCTGATCATGTCTACAGCTTTTATCATTACGTATATAAATAGTAACTAAATAACTAACAAGTTGTACACTGGTTGCTAAAATTGAGAGCGCCGTTCGAAGACCTTAAATAAATGGAAATAAACAAATCACTGATACATATGAAGTAAGAAGTAATTTCGAAAAAAAGTAAAGCTACAGGTAATTTAGACAATGTACTTTCAATCTCTTAATTTGAACATGTTTATTGGAGCGTGTAAGATGCAGTTAGTTCTGGGTTCAAACTTCAAACGCAATATACCATAATATTTATGTAATTATAGTATGTACACCGTACACTTACACCGATAGACTTTTGTTTTTCTTTATTTATTTATTTTAACCGATTTCAATATACAAATACTTCTCAAGTCTCAAGATTTCTATGAAATTCTCATGTTGTACCTTAAATCAGTCACCATTAGTGCCTCTTGATGACAAATAATGCGGACACTAATAGAAATTAAATGTTTGCATACTGATCTTTAAAAATCCTTTGCTAGCTATCATATTAGCTAAATAAGTAATAATATTGGCTTTAAACATTTTCTGCCGGAAGAACTTGACGAATTTTACGTTGATTCACATGTAAACATAAAATGCATTCTGTACACATTACACAAATTACTGTATCCATTTGTACAAGTATACATACAATTCTTTGGGAAACGTGAAACATGCAGGATGCGTCCAAGTCCAGGCAAAGAATGCAAGGCTAAAGGTGTAAAATTATTATCAAACAATGTAAGAACTACGGTATAACAACAACAATACTATTTTTTTCATTTAAGATAACAATCAGCAACAATTGTGCACTCATTATTTTAACTATGATCATACAAGTATGAAAGTAGATTGATACAAGAGATTTGAGAGATTCTTTACTCCTTTTTCATGTTCAAAGTTCTTTAACCAATATTTAAAATGTTTGGTTATTGTGAGTACTCACACTGCTCACTTCTGCACTGTTATGCATAGATTGCTTTTATTAGAAAGCGAGAGTTACATTGAAATATTATAGAATGCCCAATTTGCTATATTACATGATAAACTGATAACTATACAATAGACACATGTTAATTGTAAGCATCACATACATTTTTCAGTTATTTTAAATGTTCATGTTTAAAAGACGTAATTATACTGATAAAATAATATTATACTATAATAGTTAACTAGCTGCCTTTCATAGTTTAATGCTTTACTACTTACTGTGTTGAGCATTGATAGCATAACATTAGTAAAAGACACACTGCTTTATTCATAAGTTTTGCTTGTAGCTTGAAGTTGTATAGACTATAGACACTATAGCAAAAGTATGAATCACGAGCAGAGAGTGTATTAACCATCTATTAAGTTGTTCATGTAATAATAATATGTATTTTTGCATAGAGCATATTTACATTACACGTATGACGTACATAACCAATC
Source organism: Sminthurinus bimaculatus (assembly GCA_034698285.1). Lineage (NCBI taxonomy): Eukaryota > Metazoa > Arthropoda > Collembola > Symphypleona > Katiannidae > Sminthurinus > Sminthurinus bimaculatus. Next base: position 12,814 of record JAQIVE010003518.1, on the reverse strand, counting down.
GTCATTTAGTGTGCATTATTCCACAGTTACTTAACTATAGGTATAAGACGGATATATGCGAAAATCGAGAGAAACTTTCGCAATTCTAGTTAATACATAGCTGTACTACACACTACACTATACGCTAAAATACATGAGAAATCCGTATTCAGTTGAAGTGAATGCATAAAGGCCGTTAATATTGCCTTTGGCAAGTGCAGCGGCAAATGAGAATTCGAAGACTTTACTTCAAGAATTTTTGATCTGACCTCGATATGTCCATTTTTCTCCTTGGTGTTTCTCCACAAGAAAATAAAATAAATTTTGTCCATGAATTGAACCAGTTGAGTTGTGAGAAATCTGTTTTTTTGTGGTCCTTCGTCCTCAATCAATAATAAAAGTGTGATCTGTGATTTTCAACATCAAAAATCGAGGAAAGACTTCACATTTTTTTGATACTTTGAGGAAAGTCGACCATGGACACTTCCTTTGAAGAAATCCCCTCAAACTTTGTATCCGTTGAACAGGAAAGAGATTATTGGAAAACAAGAGCCTCATACTTTCAAAAAAGGTATAATTTTACCCTAGTTTAATAAATACGATTTATCTATGTATCTATGTAAGTATTTGATTATGGTTAAAATATTGAAATAAATTAGCACTTTCTTTTTGGTTTTTGGAATCAAGAATCAAGAACCTTTATGTCAATTGTGCATGTACAATGTACACACAAATGTAATATGTACATTCAATTTGTTTACATTTTTTTTGACATCTGACAGTTTATTATGCTGCAAAATTTAATGACAATGTAAATATTGATATACTGATATCAGGACTCATAAAACCGTAATTCATACTATCATTTTATACAATACGTTGTTCTTTTGTTCATTTGTGTTTAGGTTTGAAGATCAGAAAAATGACTTTGATGAATACGTAAAGTTTTCTAAGGATGTTGAGACAGAATTGGACATTGAATTGAAACAAAATGAGAGCAAAGTCAAGGAGATGAAGGCACATATGAGTAGAGTTTTAGCTGAAAATGAATCCTTAAGGGTAATACTTAAATTATTATGTTACGTTAATATTATCATAAATCAATAAATGTTCTAATGTTATCGAAATAAGGACATATGACATTATCTAATTATTGTTAGTTGTTATAGTTAGGCGTGTGTGTCATTTAATAACTATACGTTTTGTCTTTGTTGCAGAATCGAATGGATCAGATGAACGCAGAGTACAACGCTCAACTTACTGAATTAACAGCCGAGGTCACAAGTTTCCGAAAAACCTCAGACGAACTCTCATCGTATGTCCGACTGTTAGAACAAAATAATGATGATTTGGAACGTGCGAATCGAGCCGCTGTTGTTTCGATTGAAGACTTTGAAACAAAGTTAAATCAAGGTAGTGGCATTAGATAAAATGGCAGTTTTGTACATATTTGTTGTAAACGTTTTACAAGTACGCCTTAAAAATTATGAAATTTTGTGATTGTAATAATATTCGTCTAATTTTCTTGAAGCAATTGAACGAAACGCTTTTCTTGAGTCTGAAGTTGAGGAGAAAGACATGATGAAAGCAATGGTTCAACGTTTGAAGGATGAAACACGAGGTACGATTTTAATTTTGATACGACCGTTGTGATTTACAAATTAAATAAAGATTATGGATTATGGTGACTGATTCTTACCAGAAATGTAAAATTATAAGTGATAATTAAGGCCTTTAAGACAACAAACTGTCTTGGTGTATGGGTTTGCTATGGAAACGCCATATATCAAGACAGTGGGTTGCGCCAAAGGCCTCAATTATTATTGTAGTGTAAAAATTGAAATAAGAAATATTGTCGTTGTAATTTATTTGTAGATCTTCAAGGAGAATTAGTTCTGAGGAAATCTGGAGCGGGAACTCCACAACATCCAGATAATAAAGAAACCTACAAATCGATGAATGGTGTATCCGAAAAAGTATGCCGCTCGAGTCCACTCACACTAGTGAACAGTTTATTAACAAAAGTTGGAAATCTAGAAAACAAATTAGTTATGAGGAAAAAATTACACTATAAAGACTTCAATAAGTAAGACCAAGTTCTTGAGACGAATTTTATATATGCTCACTTATATTTTCCCTTCTATATATCTATAATCAGCACATCTAAATTGTTATTTATTTGATATTTATAATATATTTTTTTTAACATGTATGATACTATTCTATTTTAACAAGTGAAAGGACCTAGCGTATTTTGTTTTATGGTTTTAAAATTATTTCTTTTGTAAAGTTACTGTGTATAAATATGTGTATCCCTACCTAAATATATCCCCCGCCTATAATATGGGCTTTTTTGAAACTGAAGCAGGTACCTATTTGAGACATGTAGATACTTTTTATCATTAATGAGAAATTGGTGCAAGTTGCAAGTAAAGCCTTTTTATGTACTGTAAATAAGCAAATAGGTGTCCTTTTTTCTGAAAGCTGAGAATTTTACTGCATATGTATGTAAGTAAGAGTGTGTTTTAAACTATTCGAGAGATTTATTTTTTAACACGGATGAAAAAACTTTACTGGAATGTATGAAATACACTGTGCGAATGATACTTGGAGGCCCCATTTAAAAAAAATCAAGTACGTACTTACATTTAAAGGAATAAGAATGCATGTAAATACATACATATTTATGTATTTAATATAATACTGCACTAAAAATTATATATTTAACGTTTCTGTTTTGACATTTTATTTTTATTAACATTAATTTATAAAGCAGGAGTTTTGAAATCTCATCTTATATTAAATGACAAATGTTTAGTTCCTAATTATCAGTATCATGCATACTATTACATTTCTTTTTAGCACAGATTTTACGGAGATATAGTTTTTTTAGTGTATTGTTGCTGCGGTTTTTATCTTTGAGGTATGATGTATATGTATGACTACCCGAATTATAGTATCTCTTTTTGGCAGTTATAAATCTTAGGCGTACTGAATAGAGTTATTTTGATGCAATATTGTTGTGTATTTATTATTTTGAAAAAATACGAAACACTTGATGCCTTAAAATAACATTTATCCATTCTTATAATAAAAGCGCAATTATATATTAGTTCAGAATAAGAGGAGAGAACAGAAAAGGAATGTATATGATAAATAATGTATACTGGGAGAGTTTTCTTCCATCCGTCCTCAATTATCAGCTTGTACTTATTTAGAGGTAAAATACGTAAACACCGATGTTAGAAAAACGTATAAAACAATGTTACATAATGAGAGTGTAACATGTATCTGACTAATATGAAAAGACTACGAAAATGTAATATTAGAAAGTTATTAGGTACATTATGCTATATTATTGCTATACATCACTGCAATTTCAATCATTAACAATCTTTAAAGAATGAGTCATAATAATTCTTGTCAGTGTTTTAATTTCAGTGAAACAATTATTATTATGATATTATATATATTATGCATAGATTGAATACCTAAATTAATTATTATAGAATCAATATGAAAGAATAGATATAAATACTATATATTATGTGTAATGCTATTTTAATTTTTAGTCACTGACCGAACCAAATGAAAGCACCACCGTTTTTATATCCCACTTTAAAAATGTAATATGTATAACAAAAACTTATTGAATCGTAATTTTACCCGTGTAGTTATGTTATTGATAGCCTGTAGTCTGTAACATATCAATAATATCAACATCTAACTTGCAAAACGAAACACACTAAAGCAGGAAAATATTTCAAGATTTGAACGTTTTTTTTGTAATTTACACAAGCTCTCTGTTTACCAATATTTATCCAGGTAGTTACAGATTATTTATAACCTGTGTAAATGCCTAGATATTACTTGTTGTCCTGAGTTATACAAAAACCGATAATAAATACCCGCACTACAATGTTTAATGTAATACAGCTGAACCCAATGAGCGATGTAAGCTTGTGTAACATGGTTAGCTTGGTGCACCAATTTACATTATTACTCAAAGAATGAAGCACTACTAATCATGTACCAAAACTTTTACCTTTTTGTCATCTAAAATTTAAGGTTATTATTTTAAATTTTAAATATACACAATGTATCATAACCCAATAATAACTGCTATGCATAATATCTGTAATATATATCCATAAACGTTCTCTAGATTTATGTAACGTATTGTTAGTTTTAAGAACTCTGCAACTATATATGATTTATGTACAATTACAGTAATCGGTAAGAAGGAAGCTCGAGAATAAACGTATTATTGTCATCGTTTTTAAAATATCGATACAACTTGATCTGTCCTTAATTACCCTTTCAAAAACAATATCATAATCATCTCTATTACGTAAGTACCCATTTCTGGATCCTGAATTTCAATCTATAAATAACTAACATGGGGTTAACCTGTTAATATACATAATCTGAAAACAGAAGCTGAGACTGAAGTGGTGGTAAATCCATGTTGTATGCCTCATATATATTTGCAATCGAGCGTGATTGCGTGTTTCAGTTGGTTACATCCGTAATCCGCAAACTATCCAGATGTTAAAATACGTCGTGTGTATACATACACGACTAATTGATTGAATACTTGCATAATATATTGTAGCGTTTATCAAAATTAGTGTAACTAATCCGAGGTTGTCCACCTTGTTGAAAATAGTTCAAAATGCATGTGTAAACAGGGAACGTTGTGACGACTGACAATGGCGGCAGTCTTTTTAGTATACATTATCTCAATCATTTTTGTTGTCAAACATGTATAATATTTTAAAAAGCTTGGATTAAACCTGGCCGATCCATCATCCAAGATAATTTCATCACCTCATCTCACAAATTAAAAATTAACCCACCTGTCAACTGCACGCAATGTCGCATTCACACTTTAGATACAGAATCAATTCCGCATCCTTCATTTGTAAACATATTGTGTGCATATTTATACCATAGTGTGGTGTGTAGTGACTAGTGACTATACAGATGAGACAAGAAGCAATTTATACAGACATCAACACAAGATACATAATATTATATCAATCAAGCTCTTGCGACCGGATTAAATATGTATCATCTATGGGGTGCGATTTTTCCTCGTGTCAAACTCAAAGCCAAAGACAAATGTCAAACTTGACATTGAATTACACGTAGATGGATAATACATGCATACATTATAATATTGATATTGATGTATTGATTTGATTACAAAAATTAAATCAAGGAGCTTTTATGACGATATAAAAAGAGCCGAATTTCACCCCGTCAATTCAATCAGAATCCGAGCTTCACCGAGACGACATCTCATCAGTTGATTGCATTCTTTTAAAAAGTTCTTCAGTAACTTTCCAAAAACTCAATTCAAAATGTTGAAGTTTGTCTGTTTCGCCCTGTTGATCTCCTGCGCTGCTGCTGGAGTCATTTCTTCTGGAAGCTGTGGTAAAAGACTATAAAAGTTTAACAACTTTACAATTTATCATGTGGCAAATTGATAAATTACAAATTTCGACACATTATTTGAAGTATGAATAAAATTGATTCGAATATATATAATTGGAAATTGCAGGAGGAAATGGTGACTTTGGAGAAGCAACCATTGAGGGATGCAGTGGAAGTGGAGTTTGTACCGTGAACAAGGGAAACCCTACTCCAATCACCATTAAATTCACCCCAAGTATGCTTTTACTCATTTACTTTACTATAATTTTTATTACGTATTGTTTGCACACGTTTACTTGGAAATCGAGTTTTTTCCTAAATTTTACGTTCTGTTCTAATTGCAGAATCTCAAGTGACTGGAGGAGAATACACCATTACCGCCTCATACCTCGGTCTGAACATTGAGATCACCAAGAAAGCCCTTTCCGCCGGAGTTTCTCTCCCAATCGCTGCCGGATCATCCGCCACCCACACTCACTCCTTGAACCTTGCCTCCAATGTCATCTCTGTCCAGGCTACCGCCACATTGAAGATCACTGACCAAAGTGGAGCCGTCATCGTCTGCAGAACTCTTACCATCAAAATCGCCTAAGAAGCTGACCCGCGCTCTTCTTTCTGCTGCTCACTGCATGACTGACAACTACTGCTTTCCACACATATGAATATTCTTCGTATACATACTGTGCTATCAAACTATTTTTTCTATTCCAAATTTTCAAAATAAAGTATGCATCTATTTTGTAGTACGTGAAACAAAACATAATGAGACGACTAATATGTGCTTTCACTTTATTGGTCACAAAAAAGAAAGCCATGCTTGCTTTCAATACTTACAGAGTGTTATACAATTAATTGTCTTACTCGGTATGTAAGGCATTCAAAATGAGGAGCAATTTTTCAAGTTACTGGCAGCAAAGTTTTAGTAATTATTAGTAGTAATACAAACCACAGACAGTCCCCACACAAAAAATTGCATCCTGGAAAGAAGGATTAGAGAGAATCATGTCATAATATATTCAAAATTAAGCAAATTAAATTTTAAAAAGAAAAAGTTTCAAATTCATAGATATTCCAGGTTTTTAGTCTAAAATTATCAAAATTATTGCATACAGTCATATAGGTGTACGTGGCATAAAGGTCAGTATCCGCATCCCACAAGCATCTCATTCCCACGTGAATCCCACCACCTATCTGCTCCCCCAGGACAACACTTGACACTAACTTGTATCTTGGGTAGTTGAGACTCGTTACCCGGGAGTTGATCATCTTTGCAATGTCATTAACCCACTTTGGAGCCTCCTCGGGCTCATACTGTCGACCATGCAGAAATTCTCGGAGAACGGACTCAATTATCTCCTGGACCGTCGACTGGTGGAACTTGTCGGCAAACTAACAATAAACAATAATTCAATGATTTTTTTTAAATAACTTGAGTATGAGTATCATACATCAAAATATCAAAGGTGTCAAGCGTATTTTGAAAACAGTTTAACTAATTTAACACAGTTGTACATACATGTATGTTTGTATTTTTTTGTTACCTTTGGCCTCATTTGAAAATCCTTTGAGGAGTCGGCTTCGAACAAGGGTGAGGAGCCAGCTAATAGATTATTGTTGTAATTACTGACATTACTCTCCTGACTCCTTTCTCGTTCCGCACTCAATCGGAGACCACCGATTTCAGCCATTTTAATTGCACTTTTTAAGGAAAATACTGGAGAGAAATACTGAACCTTAATTTGTAAACAGATCTAGTCAATATTATTGCACCAAGAATAATTATAGGATTTAAAAATACAGTAGAACTTCTAAAGTTTATGTTTGTATAATGTATTTATATGTATTCGCATTTATGATGATGAATAGGTCCCATTCTCAATTTCTCACCCGTTAATAGAATAACGACTTTGACCACATTTAAATGTGTGTTTGTTTCAACGAGTTCAAAGCCCAGTAGAAAAAGTCAAAAGTTGAGATTTCTCGTGTTGACGAGAGAAGTGTTAGAATGTAAAGTCGGGAGATCTCAATCTCAATTTTTATGGGAAAAGCATGTAGCGTGGTATGATAATATTATTCTCATGCATGCTATACTTATAAGCATATAATATATATGCACTACACACATACATGCACACAGTTCATGTAAAACTGAGCCAAAGTGGTATCCAAGTAACTAGTGTCAAGTAAATGAACAGGAAGGACAACAACAAAGACAAATCTAAGGAGAAAGTATCGATCCGTTTAATCAATAAACGAATGTTAATACTAACTGTATATTATTCAATATTATATGTATGTATGTATGTGGGCAGTTGGTTTTAGACAGCTCGTCAAGTCTACACGTGTAAAAAAATCGATAGGAAATCATTTAAATACTAAATACTATAATAACGTCTCAATCACAATCATAGGACACAAGGAATAAAAAAGTGTACACATACAGGGTGGCCCATAAGTTCTGACAATTATGTATGTGCTCATATCTCAGCTGTTTTACAATATACTGGTGCACAAATTGGTACAGTAACAAACAAATGTATGTAGATTAATGCTTTATTTTTAATTTTGACCATAAGTTCGAACTGCTGCATTAAGCGCCCTAAGAATATACCACCTTCTCGTAATCGAATTTCGAATATTTTCTCAGGGAAAAACAGTCAAGCTTTTGCGAGGGATGCCTTTAGAAAATTCAAATTGCCATGAATAAACGCGTAGAGCATTGTTACCGAGTGGGACATTACAATAGTGCCCATAGGTTTCATGTCTAAGAAATACAGAGGTCACGAAGTCTTGGAGATGATGTTAGAAATTGCGTTTTTCTCGTTTTTTTTAGTTAGTTTCAAGCCGCTTTTAAAAGATGGTTTGGATTAGAGTCTTGTTGCCAGATTCTAAACTTCCCATCGAATACAAGTGAGTTAGGTAGATAGTTTACCTACTCTAAAAAGTCATTTTCGGGGCACTTGGTCTTAATCCTGATCCGCGGGAAGACTTAAAGTCAGCTGACGACCAGGTTCGTCAGCGGATTCCGAGAAATATACTTTTGTCTAAGGGTAGTGACTTCTTATAACTCTTTTTAATGTTTGATCAGTTGCTTTGGAGTTTGCAGCATGCAGTCTGTCAATTTCATCAATATGCGTTCGGGAAAAGTTGTAACTTTAAGCAGGTTAACTACATTAGACTTTTCGTTTTTCACTTTTTTACGGTAAAAAGTTCAAACTACCTACTGCTCCTCTAGAAATATCTTGTAAAATCTTGGAGTTACAGCCCCACTGATTTTTTTCCATAAAGCTACAAGTATTAGCTTTGTGCTGTAGCGATTTTATGAAAATCCAATAATAACTGAAAAAGATATAGCATGCCAAAGAAAATTGTCAGAACTTATGGGCCACCCTGTATGTATGTGACCTAAGAACAAGAGTTAACTTCATTGGGCATTCGGTATATGTTGGTTCAAAGTTCAAAGGTTCACTCCAATTTTTGGAGACGGACTCATCAGTTGTGACTAAATTATTATCTAAATAATTATCATTTTATTGTGCGTAGTTAAGTCATGTATTTTCTCCTGTACTTTCTCTATGATTATCCATTAAAACTATACCTACAGATTAGGAGTAACAATCATAATTCATAAAACTAACAGTTTGTAGTCTACGAACTGTAAACTTGAAGCAAAGAGCAGCTTTTGATTTTGGAGCTTAAATACATACTATGTATGTATGTAAGCAGTTCAGTCAAACTTTTTTCGCTGTGTGGAGTCTAGAACTTGATTCAACTCAAAATGCAAGGTCAATGATCACTGAAAAATTGTAGTGTCAATGGCATGTAAATTTCTGTTTTTTCCAGTGCAGTAACTGTTTACCGGCGTTAAAATATCGTTTTTATCCATAGTTTACAGTAACAATTAAGCCATTTAAAATAGTCTCATGCTATGTACTAGTGTTAGTTTTTGAAGTTAATCATAATAATACAATATAAAATTTGTCACTAAAAGAGCAAATACCGCTCATGACGCGTGCTAACAAAAGAAAGGTTTTGGTTCCAAAGGCCCAAACTTAAATACATACATGGGAGAACTGGAAAGCTCAAAGCTCATACATACACGATACCTTAAATTCTCATGGATGGAATGGATAGGACGGAACGTTTTGGAAAAAAGTGTCTGCCAGAACACAGAAGGCGTTGAGGGTTTCTCGCTCAATTTCCTCGTTATTGGAGCTTGTATAACAAATTATGTGTGTAGCCCATCATATTATGATGGGTACGTGTAACGAGTACTGTACAGCGTAAGTAAGTAGTATAAAAGTACATAGACTACAGACATGACATGATGGGTGTATTATTATTATTGAAAAATATACCCAAGTTCACCGAGTACACAAATATTAGTTTCTCATTTACTCTTTTCTTTTTTCTTCTGTATACATACATTGGTGATAACAATATAACTTGATGACTTGAGATGATGACATGTCACAAATGTCGCATTTTTAAAGCATTTAACGTTTCGACCCATTAAATCGTACCTTTATGCATAGCAATTTTGCCAGCTACTTGAATAATCTACATGTGTCATTTTTCCTGCTTAATATTATTGGAGAAAAAAGATACAAAGATGCTTGTGAAATAAAAGACAAACAATGCTTTAAGGAATCCAAGATTTTAAACGTGTGTGTGTGTTCATTCATTTCCATTTTGATCCTCATTACGATGCTTACATGGACGATACACACATACATACATATTTCCACCTACTTTTCAGACGCGAGCCATATAAGTCATGGTTAAATTACACATATTAGAAAAGGAGAGGAAAAACGTCGAGAGAGTAACAAGAAGAAGAAGAGAAACGAGAAGAACAAGGCAAGGAGAGGCAGAAGAAAGGAGGAACGGAAGAGAGAAAGAATGACATCTGTAAAATATTCCATCCGAAAAACAGGGTGAAACTGCGCAATATTATTTTTCAAAGGAGCAATATCACACACAAAATGTATATTAGGTATTAGATATATATAAGTATGACAATGCTCCCTTTACTGTATATGTATAATGTATACACAGTCATATCATTCAGATACATACATAATGTAATATCATGGAGGTATAATCATATACAATTTCGATATATATATTATTGTATAATACGGGACCTTTTTATCCTTTGCTCTCCTCTTATCTTATGTAAGTAAATAGTCTGTTAAATTCTATATAGTTATAAACTTCTATAACAAAGGTACCTACTTAATATTAGGCATGTGCCCGTCGTACATATAGGTAGCAATAGGCAGTATCAATAATACATAATACATATAGCCGTAGCCCCGAATTCATCAAAAGGTTGTTCGCTGTAATTTTCCAGCGCGAAAAATCTTTGTTGTATATATTATTATTACGTGTGTGTATGTGTGTGTGTGTGTGTGTGTCCCTCATGTTATATAATGCATTTAAGAATGTATTATACATTCATTTTCTATGTATCTCCTCGGCATAGAACCTCGTTTAGAGATGTGCCATGGGAAATTTCCAAAGGTTTTCAAAGCCTCGAAGGATGCGACAAACGTCAATCTTGTGGAGATTACTCGAATGTTTTTCTTCACATTTTTCTCCCAAGAATGCCTTAAAAGAATCCCTGGACAATTTTCCAATTTTCATTCGGTTTTTTGTATTCAATTTTGAGTTTTAATTGCAATCAGGGAGATGCTTTGAAAATCTTTGAAACGTCCATCTTCCAACCCTCACCCGTCTCTAGCTCCCTCTGCATTGAAAATGGAGTTGCCTCGTTTCCTATCATCCATGTTAACCCTTGGACGAACATGGGAGTAAACGACAGAGTTGTGTCCCAGGTTTCCTGCCCAGAGATCCAGCCAGCTCTTGCCTATGTATATGCTTAGATATGCCTATGCTCATACATTTAGACACAGTTTAAGTGAGCCAAAACATTTTACTCTTTAGTACATCATTGAAAGTCTGAAAGGACGGAAGGAATCAACCTTATTTTTTCCAGAGAGAGAGAGAGAGAGAGAAGAAAAAAAAGGGAGAAAAGCCAGCCATTTTAATGAAAAATTGACCTTTCTTCCCGAAAGTTGAAACGTCAATCTGTCGAGATTGACATTGGTCACGAAATTCCAGAGTGACATTGTATTTTGTGAATGAATTGAAGTGAGTGAATTTTTGAAATTTTTTATGTCGTATATATTTACATTTGTAACACATACATTTGTACGTATATATGTGTAATGTGTATCTATAATCTATAGTTGTTGTCAACGACGAGTGTACATATATAATTTGACAGTTTATACATATTTTTTGCCCCTGATTAAGCATAGTTATTGTGATCATCACTCATCACTGTGTTGTTAAACGTTTTTTTTCTTCAAAATTGTTACTGGTGAATTGGATTCAGAATAAAATGTGCATTTTCTTATAGAAGACACAGCATGTAGTTTTACGTATATTATTATAATGTACATAATAAACACTATAGTACTAGTGTTAGATAAGCGAGGCGCCTTTTTGTTAAAATCTCGTTGAGTTTATGTACTATGATGTAAGATGTAAGATGCAGAAAGGGATTCTAAAAAATATTTAGCAATGCAAAATATCATATTTTTTTCCTTTGGAATTTCACCAACTTTAGTGATAATTTATGTTAAAGATTATTTAAATGTACATGTGCCTATTCCTTATTTTATCTACGATTGAGAAAAGTGAGGCGTTTCTCAGGAGTTTTTGAGCCGGTATTTAAATAACTGAGGTTCCTTATCATTGTTAATAATTGTAAATATATAGAGAGGCTATAGGCAATAGGTTTTTATTATGTTTTCTTTTGTTTTTGTTTTTCCGAGTCCCCATTTTTTCTCGTTTTAGATTTAGACTGCTAGAATTTTTAAGAAACTATCAAAGATTTTAAAACTAATTGTCATAATAATTATTTCATGTTATATGTGTACCTATTTTTTTCAGATGGAAAATTGTGGAGTGACGAGTCAAAACATTTTATTTAATAAATTAGTTTAATTACTTGCACATCTTCTGCGATAGCTAAAAGAATAAAGAAAAAGTGTGAGCGTGTGACTGAAAAACTGAAAAGCGACACAATGTTAATTTTGACTTGGAGTTTTAAACAATTTAACAATTAAGGGTTTGTTTACAGAAAGAGGCAAAGTTAAGTGCTTGTGAGTGTGGTATATTTATCTATATAAATATAGAGTGTATTTACATGTAATATGTACAGATGGGGAGTTGGCAAGTAATAAAAATAAATGACGATTATTAGTTTGTTTGTTTTCAAACACAAGAAAGAAAAGAAAAAAGGAAAGTGAAACCATTGTTTTTTGTGACATGTTATGGTGGTAAAGTGAAAAATTAAAATGCTGGACAAAGAAAAGGAGCAAGA
>JAQIVE010003517.1:0-16569 GCA_034698285.1 Sminthurinus bimaculatus | reverse complement strand
GCTTTTATGTGGGGGGGGGAGAGGAAAGGGGGGAAATGGCTGGCACACTTGTACTTCCGAAAAGTCTCCCCCTCCCTCGTCCCTCCTTCTGTTTCTCCAGAATTTATGTATAATAAAATATCAGTACAATATTTCTCCAGTCAGCCGACTTTGAGCCTCTCGACCACTCACAACTTTCAAGTTCAACTTTGAAATCCAAATCCAAATCCGAATCCAAAAGGCAGTTGGAATAAATTCCCCGTTTAGCTCTTCCGGAGTTTTCCAGAGTTCCGGCCGTTTTCCAGAGTTCCACAACTCTAAACTTGCACGAGTTTTGTATACATAGTTTACAGTTTGTGCACGGCGCTCTTGCTTAAAGTTTCTGTTTCAAAGTGGTTGCACTTTGTACATGTATAATAATATTATTATTGATTCCTGTTCCAGTCCAGTGCATCATGCTTCAAAATATTCTCCAGGATTCCCCCCCCCTCGCCTCACCCCCCTCTTTTCACTTTTCCTTTCCCTACATACACCTACTTTTTACTTTTGCCAAATGGATATATGTACATTGTACATTTTTGTTCTTTGTTTCCATTTCCAGGGTCATTTAGCCTGGATCTCTGGATCTGGACAAAATACACAAATATATACATACATGGATAATGTGGGTGACTTGTGAGTTACAAAAATTCAGATGTGTCTCCACTGTTTCCAAAATTTGTTTCCTTTTGTTCTACTGGAGAAAAAACGAAGGAACGAAAGAAAGAGGTCACAGGAGAAAAAGAGAGAGAGAGAGAGCTGAAGCTGGAGAAGAGGGGAAAAAATGAGTTGGCTGGAGAAAAGTCTAGCGTCGACATCCGTCCGTCGGCATCAGCTTTTCAGCCTGACATTGACGGAATATGTAACAACGTCATTGGATATTAGAGAGAGAGTAATGCCAAAGCTATGCCATTCCATGTCATGCCAATGTTGGTGTCAATACCAACTGTCACTTTTTTGGCGACTGCTGTTGACAAATCTCCAGCCTATTCCTGGGCTGTCACCTTATCCAGGTTTCTCCAGGGAAAAACAACTATACGACCCACGCTCTCCCATTTTCCGTCCCATAATATTACACAGTTGTCTTCTTTTGTTTTTTTCTTTGTCTGTACATACATAAATGCATCTGTGAGCCAAAGTTGAGGAGAAACTTTTGAAACGGCGTCCAATTTATCCATAAAGCCAATAAGGGAATCCAATCGTCAAATTACCGCAACAATTCAACAACTTTACATTAGGGCGATACTCACAGACTTTTCGTCAGAGTTTTGGAGCAGGAGCAGCACATGAAAATTGACAAGTGGACTCGTACTTTTTGGCGTGCTGGAAAAGGAGATGGAATGTATTTTGTACGTGTATTTTACTCATGTAAGTCTTGGCCTGGGGTGAGAGGCGAAATTGCGGCATTTTTTACATACACAACAGAACATGCTGGCTGCCGGCTTTTCCCCCAATTCTTGTTCTTGTTTCTCTCGTCCGTCCATGCTGAATGCTGAATATGGACAGGGTGCGTTACTTGTTATTGCCTGTCGTTTGAAAGATGTACAGGGAAAAAAGTAGAGGACAATGGACGAGATTATCGTGTTGTATCTTATTATACAGTATGATGATGATACGGGGGGATAAATGTATGTATTGGAGACCAATTAGGCCATGTCAGCCATCGCATCGATTGAGTATCGAAAGTATCTATATGTATATCGGTAATGTGTAATGGGACAGGGCAGATCATTAGCATGATCCTTTTTTGTACATCCTCACCCTCCCCCGTACATACATTTTTTACATATTGTCATACTGCGGTTTTTCTACCCATTTTCTGTACAAAATGCAAGAGAATCACAAAAAAGAGAGAGGGCGATAGAGAAGGGATGAAATTATTGGGAAAATTGTGAAAATTGGAGCTGGATTGGACCCAATTTAATTTAACTATGTAGAAAGAAATCCAAATTTGAAACTTGAATAAAATTTAAAATTTTACAATACAATGCACAGAGTAAAGAAAATGTATATGGACAAAATCGATACGGTATAAAAATGTGAGACGAGAATGTTCTCAACTCACACACACGAAATGTTGTGATGGAGTGTGACGTGTGACCAATCCAAGATTGGACATGCTATATGTATGTATGATCTCCATGCTTTTTACTTTTTATTTTCAATGTTATGTATTACGTTACGTTATGTTGTATGTAATTCTGATCCAAGAGGCTCCTTGTTAAAAAAGGGTGGATTTTTATTTTTCCACCTTCCATTCTCCCTTCCCATGCGGAATTTTGAACCTTTACATCAAGCTACGTGGTCATGTGTATAAGTAGTATTTTGTATTTTGTACTTAATTTGTCCATGTTCATATCCGCCCAGAACAGGATCAACATGGAACAGCATGGACAAACATATGTATTGTATGTATGGAACATTATTGAAGCATCTTGTGAGTTGAGGATTCGCGTGATTGAGGAAAATCAAGGATTATTAGACACACACACACACACACATGTATTGTATTGTCTATTTTCTATAGGCAAGATGGGATAGATGGTACATAGATATTTGTATATTGTCTTAATTTAATGATTTTTGCCCTTGTGATTTACTGCCAGAGGAAGAATCGGCAGAGGATTGAAGAAGAAACAAGGGCTTTTTATTCCTGTTCGATCCCTGTTCAGTTCATCATCTTTCTGCTCTTGTTTTCTTGTACTTGTTCTTGTACTTGACGGTGGTTCAATTTGGATTCCGACTGGTACATATAGATATTCTACATTCTACATGCATTTGGTATTTGGGATTTGATTCGAGACTGGGATTGAGACTGGGATCGGGATGGATGTGTGCTCAGAACTCAGAGCTGAGATGAAAGGAAGGAGTGCGGTGGATATTTTATAGCTGGAAGGCTTCTTACTCATCGCTCATCATCCTCCTCATCCTCATCCTCATATGTATGTATGTATCTTGAATCCTGCTTCCTTGTTTTTTTGTATTCGTTCCTTCTCCAGGAGACTCGAGCCTTTTCCTCGAGCCAACACAACACAACATAACACAGCAATCATACGCAATGTAAAGCAATGCAATCGAATCTTTGACTGGCTTTTAAGTATGTATTTTATGTATGTAATATGCAGTGTGTTGTGTGGTGTGTGCAAGGGGAGGGATAAAAGTGGCCCAGCGTGAAATAAACACACATCAACTGACATTTCACATCCCATCCATACATACATACATACATACGCATAAATACATGGTTTATATCATTATAAATATTATGCATAGTAAATATTGTCTGAGGAAGAAGAGAAAGAGAAAGAGCAAATATCAAATATAATATTGTATTGTATTATATTAAGGGAGAGAGTGTCTCAAGGTAATCTAATATAATGTAATAGATCAAGAGAGAGAGAGAGAGAGATGGACTGGAGACTGGAGAGAGAGTATATATAGATAATATTTGGGATGGATGGATGTGATAGGGTTAAATTGAATCACTCAATCGCCTCCAGCCATAACTCAGTCACTCACTCACTCACTCACCCCTTCACTTTTTTCATCTTCTTCTTCATCATCATCCCTTCTCATTCTCATCTCGAACAAAAATGCGTGTGGAGCAATATTTTTCAATGCACCGATACTCCATCATATTTACCTATACTCGAGGATCATTATTGTGTGATCCAGTTCATCAAATTGTACTTGAATTTGTGTAAATAGTCGTCCTTGCTTCTTCTCCACAATTTTCCAAGGAGTTCTAAGCTTGTGCAATGTAAAAATTCTACAATATTTGGCAGTTTTTGTTTCTTCAGTACTTTTACTCTCTCTCTCTCTCTTTCTCTGTATTTTTCTGGGGTTTATTATGATGGTAGAGATTTTATCTAGTTATCGCACAGTGCGAAACAACCAAGTTTTCATATACATATTTGATGGTGTTTTTTTGTCCTGTGTGCCTGTGTATAGACTGTGGAGCAGTGGACAACAACTGTTGATCCTCAAGAGGAAAAAAATGAGGAAAAAGATGCAATATAGAAGGATACTTAAATATCAAGAATAAAATAAAAATGATGATGAACAAGACGAAAAAATAGGCAAGAAAAAGCAGAGAGAATAGGCGCACATGGACACATGGAATGGATTCTATCCCATGTTGTGGCACTTGTACATAAAGGAAAAACGAAAAGTTGGAGTTGCTAATTGAGAAGTCACGGCATGGCATAGCATGGGATGATATGATATGATGTGGGATATGACCACGGAAAACGCGAGGACATTGAACATGAGAACATGAGTTGGTGGTGGAAATAATGGCATTGTTGTAAATAAATAACTGCCCAGTATATAGATTCTATGCAAAAGAGCATTTTGAACATTGAGATTCAGACGTTGGATATTTATTGGGAGTGTGGGGACTTTTAACCAGCCAATTGCCCATATCCTCACCTTCATTATAGATTTAATATCTACGTACAATCCAACTCAATGTCCAAGTTGGGATATCATGCAATACCATCATACAGTACACTTTTATAATGTGTTGCTGCATAATAGATAGATATTCTCTGCCTTGCTCATTTTTACCTTGCGTGTCAAGTCAAAAAGTAAAAAGTAAGCATCTCTCTCTATGAATTCCGCGGAATTTTTATCCCCATTTTCTATTTCATCTCTATCACCAGCTTTTCTCGTGCTCTCCCCGAACGAAGAGAGAATCCACACATGTAATATAAAATATGATGCCGTGGAGAGATACAAGCACGGTTGTGGTATGATGGTAGTAGTTAGTTAGTTGACAGGTAGAAAAAAGTGGAAAAAACAATCATCGAGAGACTCTATGGGCATTCATCTACATGAAATCCCCCCTTTTCCCCCTCAATCTTCATCTTTAAATGTATAACTACTTGTACTTAAGTACAGCAGCAAACGCTGGATAAAAAAATTCATACACTACAGAATGTTTTCCGAAAATTGTTAAAACTGTTTTAAATTCCATTAAATAACAGCCATTCTCTGGTTTTAGCTTTGAAATCTCATTATGAAACTAAATCAGGGTTCGACGCCGCATAATATAAATAAATAAATGCTTCTATGTACGTAGGTACACATTTTCTTGTGTATATCATTTATACAGATGCAATTAAATTTATTGTGGTTACTTTTCCATTTGACGTTCAAAGAGAAAAGAGAGGGACACAAAAGACGGTTGAAATGACATGAAATGCGCATTTTTTGGAGGACAAAAGAAGTTGAAAAGCTATTTTTGATTTGCCTCAGCATCAGCTGACAATGAGATGATGATGATGAGACGCTCCCTTTTGTTTTCCTTTATTCTCACGTTTTTCGACTCCCTTTCATCTCCCTTTCGTACTGGACACAAGAATAAGAACAAGACAACTGACTGGACCCAACTTTTAACTATCTACATATGTAAGTATTACATTGTACATCATGTTAAATTCGTTTTCATCTTCTTAAATGATTGTTGCATTTGATTTGATTTGATTTCGTTTGATTCGATTTGATGGGATGTGAGATTGAGGATTTGACGGTGGATCCCCCCCTCAGCGGGTCTGACAATGGGAGAAAAAGGAAAGGATTGGGACTGAGAGCCTCCAGCCACAAATCTATGTATTATTTTATTCCAGGACAAAAAGAAAAAGAAACGATGCAAGAATTCATTTTACTTCATCTCATTCACATTTACATACATAGATGCATTTATGCATTTATGCATTCACCCGGACAGCTAATCGAGAATAATAATAAGCAGCAATAGTCTAAATAAATGAAAATGATACTTCATGAGACGAAGCTGGACAAAAAATCATTTGACGCGGAACAAAAAGTCTTGCTGAACAATCAAATTCACATTATTGTGCTGTGCTGTTGTATTTTATTGCAATCGCCTCAAGACTCCAGGAGAATAGATAAAATTCCTTCTCCTTGCATTTTAATTTAAAACATTAATATTTATACGCCCGATTTTTTAGTGGAAAATAATTTCCCAGTGCAAAAGTATGCAAGTAAATATTTTTCCAGGAAAAACAAAACAAGAATATTTCCTCCATTTCCCAGACTCCAGACGATTCCAGTATACATATGCGAAGAAAACAAATGTCACCCAGTTTATTATTATGAAGTATGAGGAATGATGTGACAGGCGAAAAATGGTCGCTGTTCATTTTATCCAGGGTCCATATGTTTCCTATGTATATGTATGATGTGGTTGCTACAGGGTTTCCGGCCCCGGTGCCAATGCCAATGCCAACGGCGGAAAAAGAAAAGAAAACTGGAGCCCATTATGAACGTATTGTGAATCGTGATTCCCGGAGAACAAAAGTCTGGGTTCATTACTCTGCGTCTTGTATGTATGTATGTATGTGACCATGACCACGAGGATGGTGACGGCCGATGGTCAATGGTCAGCCAGTCCATAAACGGATGGGGACCTGGAGAAAAATTACCCGCACATTTTTATTCCTCCATTTTTCTCCAGCAGTATACATCATACATATGTACAATGTACATATAGCCCAGCTCCCCATTCAGGAAGTTGACTGAAATAGCTGGAGAAAAAAAGAAGGCGAGAGATTCATACCAATATATCAAATCAATATCAATATCAAAATGTATGGCGATAAATGGCTGGAGAAAAAACAAAGTCAAGGCTGGAATACACTGGACAAAAATAGCTACAAGGATTGATGCCTTCCTATACACTGTACACTGTACACACAGCCCAAAGCCCGGCAAAAAAAACTGTACACAGGAAAACAAAAGGCAAGAGCCTGGAGTCTGGACAATGGACAATAAAAATGTGGTCAAAAGACCCCAACAGGACCGAAAGATTCCAGGAACTGTTCATTTTGTCTTTTCTCCAGTGTATACGGAATTTCTGGAGAAATCTTTTGGACTGTCATTTCTCCCTGTATTTTACTCCAAGCCTTACTTTCCTTGTGAAAAACGTCAGTTTTTCTTCAGTAAACTAAAAATTTTGCAGCTAATTATTTTAAAAATTTTCAACGTTTTTTCAAAAATGGCGGAGATTTATGACATTTTGTAAAGCATACCCCGTTTTTTGCTCCAAAAGTCCATGCTGAGTTTTTGAACGTGACGATGAAGATGAAGATGAGCTGGCACTATATGGCGATGTAATGCACGAAACAAAAAACAAAAGGAAAAAAGAGATAGCAAAAATACATAAGAAATACAGAGAAAAGCACGAAATGTTGGTGTAGATTTTGGTGTGATGGAGAAAAGGGAGTGTGCTCGTTACTATTTTACTACTGCTCCGTGCCCACTTCATCATCATCCCCCCATTTCATCTCAACAACCATCATCATCATCATCATAATAATTGTCAATGAGGAAAAAGAGAACTGCTTAAGCAATTATTCCTGAATCTCCACATCTTATAAGACCGTACGTGCTTAAGATATGTGCAATGTGCACATGAGGTTTTTTCATATTATGTATGTATTTTGAACATGGATCGAATATCGAGTATCGAATATTGAACACGGAAAAAGATTCACAGTCAATTGGAAAAAAAGCCCTGTGGCCATTTCCCTTTCTCAGGACATGTGGAATACATATGTACATGAGAATACGTACGTGATAATTGTTGGGTCGTCGTCACCAGGTCCAATCAATTATCTGCATGTACGTACATTTATTTATGTATTTATTATATTTGTATGCAGATCGTCTTCTTGTTGTTGCATCTTGGACTTGAATATTGCACAAATATATATTTATTGCCGTCCAAAGTCACGTTCCTTACATTATTACACTATACTATACAGTGCATTCTTTTGGTCCCTGTCCACGATTTATTTTGTGTAGAAATTTATTGGGCGAAGAAACAAAACACAAAGACAAAGCCAACCTCTCACACCAATTAGCACAACTTTTTGGCCTTTTTTTTCGACGTATTTTAACAAATTTTTGACAAAATGCCCGCAAAAAATCAAAGGTTTAGAATTAACAAGAAAAAATTGGTCTGGAAATAATATTCCAGCGTCCATTTTTCGTCCATGAATACTTGATTGAACGAATGAAGGAAGAAAGAGCATTACCCCGTTTAATTATTTCCTATCCAGAATATTTTATGTATAGCTGGAGCTGGATAGAAAGAAGTGCTGGAAATTATGGCCGGGATTTCGAGACTTGAATTTGAAGAGGATCCGAAATGGTGGTTTCGTCAATCCCCGGATAATAATTCCAATTAAAGGAGTCCTCCCACTTAAAATGCCCAATTATCGCATTAAATTTCCCCCGTGTCTATTAATTCATCTCAAAATCCATCCTCCTCTCCTTTTCTCCAGTTCTCCAGCAGCTTTTCCAGCCATACATACCCGAAACCATCTTTTCCAGCTCATTCTACAATCTACAATAGTTACTTTGAATTCAAAGCATCTCTCTTTACTCATCTCATCTCATTTTCCCTTCGTCTTCTTCATCTGCTTCTTTTTCAAATGCAAAGTTTGTGCTGGAACACTGGAACACTGGAACTGGAAGAGAAATTGAGGCTGGAGTTTTGTTGTAAACTTGAACAACTGTTGACTGACTCTGGTTCTCTCTCCTTTTTCCTTTGTTGAGAAAACTCGACACAGACACAGCAAAGTGGAGGACGCGGAAAAAGAGAAAGTGTCTCTTCCTTTTGTTCCTTCTCCAGTATCTCCAGTCATCATCATCATCATCATCATCAGCAGCATCTCTTGTGTCTCCTGATGCCTGGAAACTGGAAACTGGAAATACACACCCTAATCATAATAGTAATAATAATAATAATAATAATATATAAGAGCCATCCTTCTTCTTCTTCTTCATCTCTTTCGATCCTCTCGTTGTTAACAACGCCGAGTTGTGCCCAAAGTTGACGAGGATGGTTCTTTGTTCGAATTCAAAACTCTGGAGAAGAAGAAGAAGAAGAAGAAGCTCTGGAGTAGTAGTAGTAGTCGTCGTCGTCGTCGAAACAAAAAGAAGGATGCTGGAGAATGAGGGAGAGTGGAGCTGAAAGTGAGATGCAAATAATTGGCCGTTTGTCGCGTGTCTGCAAGTCTCCAGTGGATCCACTTTTATCCAGCGAGCAAACTAAATAACTGGAGATTGATCTACGCAACGCCTATTCTATATGTATGCATACATATTCCCTCTTGCTCTTTCTCTCCAGTTTGTTCTCCAGTTTGGTTCTGGAAAAACTGCATCCGCATCCGCATCCTTTTCAAAATAAAATACAGAAGAGAGAGAGAGAGAGAGAGAGTTGCCCTGGAAAAGTTGAGACTGATATGAGGACGAATATACTGCCAGTATGTACATATTTCTATACTGGAGAAAGAATGCTGGAGAAAATGGAAGAGGGGTTCATGGAACTGGAGAAGAAGAGAAGCGGCGAAACCCATGGCGGCCCTCATTTGCCTCCAATTGCGATACTTAGCGAGAACAACAATGGAGGAGCGGAGAACTCCTCTGACTTCAAATCGTCCCTAATGTGCTCAATATAATCTAACAACCCACTCTGCTCTTCCCTTTTCCATCCCTTTTCCAGCCACTTTTCTCCAGTCGGCTTCTCCAGCAGCCTTCATAAAAAGTGTATCATCTATTCTCCTATTTGTTCCTTGCACTGTACTGTATACGACCACACGTCAGCACTTGGAAAAAGTGTTTCCGGCAAAAACTGTATACATATTTAGCCACTCTTCTCCAGCGAGTCGGCTTCTACTTTCCAGGGTTCCTGGAGAATATCCATGGATCCATGACCATGGCCATGGATCTTTCTGTCCAATAAATATAGATTGGAAAATTTCCTGTACTTATATAATACAATTTTTATCGCCATATTTTCACCTTTGATTTTTTCCAGCGAAAGTTGTACTGGAGAAATAGAGCCTGGAGAATTTCCAGAGCAGATTTGATTTCTTTTTTAAAATAGAGACAACTGAAGCTAAAAACGTTGGGAGTCGAGAGTAATTAATTCGAAATTCCATATTGAATTTTACTTTGAAAAAATTAAAGGGTGTCAGTGACTGGAGAAAATCTGAATTCCAGATATATTTAGTTGTCCAGGATGGAAATTTGGAGAAAAGACTTTGAGTTTCTCCAGTCGATGCACATACATACATATTGTGTTGTACTTTCTATTACCAATCGCCGTTTGCCATTACATTACGGCCGTATAAAAATATACACGTACGGTGTCTTAAAAATGTCTGCCTGGAGAATCCTGGAAGATTATTCGTTCCAGCTCTCCAGTTTCCCGATCAAACTTGAAATTGGTGACACAGAGTATGTAAGTATGTAAGTAAAGGCTAATGGGCCCATCTGCCATTTAAATTTCGGGCATGTAATAATGTAACGCTTTTGCTTTCTAGAGTAGGTATAGTAGGTACACGCTGGAAAAAGTCAAGAGTCAACTGGCTGGAGGTTCTGGACAAAATCTGGAGAAAAAGACCGTCTCTCTCTCCCATTTCCTATAATCGATCTATAATAATATACCTAATGCGTAATATGCAGGGAGCAACAGTGAATGAAATGAAAGTGCAGCTCGTTTGAAACTAGAAAGCTATGGAGCTATACGCTGGAGAAAGAAGGTGTGCTGGAGAAACTGTCGCTGTAATGACGCTGGAGTTTTGGTGGAGGACACAACGTCTCATGAATCCGGATGGCTTATTAGCTCGGCCCCGTAATGCATGCAAACTCACCCAAAACGCATACAAACTACCCAAAAGCACCCGAGAACAAGAGAACAACTTGTCCAGTAGGTACTCCTCCAGTTCCTCGTCTTCTCCAGCGTCCTTGGTGATCACCATCCCCATCATGACAATGATAACGACCATGACGATGAGGATGATTAGGGAGAAACATGATTACATTGTCCTCCCTCACATTCGCCTCTTCTTGTCTTCTTGTCTTCTTTATCTACAAATTTTACCGCCGTTTCTCCCAATAAGAGGAGGAGGAACGAAAACCCGGGTGATTTACTCCTGGAACACGACAAGTATTCAAGATTCAAGTGGATGGCCCCACTCCCACTTTAATCCTCCTTTTTTGCTGTCTTTATTCCAATTTTATGGACAAAATTTCCTGGAAAATCCCCTAATTTTCGTACAACGGTAAAATCATAGGTCTCAAGTAACTTTTTGTGCTTTTACTTATAATAAGCAGGATGAAGGTGGATGGACAGCTCCCGGGAAATGGAGGGAGGTCACCAAGAGGTCACTTTTGAATTTTCTGAATTGAGAAGCGTGTAAGTAAATAATTTTTTTAAATTTATCCAGTAATTGAAAGTTTTGAAATGGAGACGAGGAAAGGCCTGGGAAAAAACTTTGTACACACAGGATTTCTAAATGTACTACATACATAGAAAAACAAAGGAAGAAGCAGACGAAGAAGGGAAACAAGTAATGAAGCAATAATTGAAATTAATTAATTTTCCGTGGAAAAAAATCCAGTTTTTGCGTCTTCCCACAGTTTGACTGGTGTTAAAAAGCAGAGAGAGAGAGAGAGAGAGAGTTAATTGAAAAATGCAAGTGGTTGGTTTTTGGGCCTTGGTTTGGCGTGCCGAGACAGGAATAGGAAATTAGAAGAAGGAACTGCACGAACAAGGAGCAAAACAACAGCACAAGAATATACTTATGTATAATACTTATATGGTTAAAGAAGGATGTGAACTGGGCGCGAGAAGTAATCATAATAAGAAGAAGAAGAGGAATAATAATAATAATTGTGTGTAAGTGAGTATCTGTGTAATGAGCACAAGATATGTATGTACATTATATACATAGAGAGAGAGAGAGAGGAGGTGAGATGAGCTTAAGTTTCCATCTAATAAATCTTGAGAGACTGCCTGGAGAAAGAGCAAGACAAAGAAGGAGAGATACAGAGGAAGAACTCTCAGTCTCAGAGTTTCGTCCATCCACTGGCCTGGAATATCAATGGACATACTTAGAGACGGATATATTATGAGGATTGTGGATTGAGGATGAGATGAACCTGTAAAATCTGTGGAGCTTGTAATTACAACATTTCCACAAAATTAGAGGAAGTCCTCCAGGCCCTTTTTATTTCACCCCTTTCCTATCTTTATTCTTTATACTTACATATTACGGCGAAAACCTCATCTAAATTCATGATCATCTGTGTAAGTAATATAAATGATAAATAATAAATTCATATTTAGATACTTACGCAGAAAAACAATTAAATCTCATCAACATCTCATTATTATTATTATTATGCAAATTCCTAATCAGCACAACTGCTTTCCATACGACGACTTACACATTACTATTTATTATTATTAGTATAAAAGTTGTGGCCGATCTTAAATTAATGATCCCTGGTGGAGTCTTAATTTAATTTCTCAATTCTCTAGATTTTACTTTAATTCTTAATTCATTCATTTAATATACATAAATAATATGTTGTGCCGTCAGGTCAATTCGGGGCCAAGGTCATCTTAATTTCCTACAGATGGAGAATTTAATGCAAAAATGATGAAAAAATTGTACGTGCTCATATTTTAACTCAAGTACTTCCTTTAAAAGACAGACGAGCTGAAGGGAATGAACGGCTGGACAATGTCCAGGATTGAATTTCCAGGGACTTTGGTTTTTTCCCAGCAGGGCAGTGAGTCGCTTGATTCCTTGTTGAATTTAATTTCGTAGTAATTTCCTGCCTCTTTGACACCACATCATCATAATCAGAATCATTATTACACACTTTGCTTTTGGTGTGGACTTTGGGCTCTCTGGACTGGCCTGGACAAATGTGGGCTGGAATAGGAATCCAGTTGGTGCAAATCGCAAATACCCACTGTGTATGTACGTATTTCCAGGGAGATGTAATTAATTTCGCATACAGAGAAAGGAGCCAGAGAGAGTCCGATATTATGATTAGGAGCATAGCCAATGGCCAGTTTTCATGGGAATAATTTGGGAGGGGGGGGGAGATGAGGGGGAATAGGAGAGCGGGAGGGGATCTCAAAGTTGAAAGTATTATCCGTATGATTACTATTTTGCCATTCTCATTGTCATTTCCGTTGCCATCGTTATACATATCGTTGCACACGCATTATCTACTATCTACCCGAAAAGCTACAAGTATAATATTCATTTTCATGTTCATGCAGGGCAGTCATTTTAATCTCGCTCCAGACCTCCTCATCCTCCTCTTCCGCATCTCCAGCATCAACAGTATATACCATTGCATTGTGTATATGTATAATCTGGAGCGTGTGGATTGTGGATCCAGTTCCGGGTTTGTTTCCAGCTCGAGAGCGAGAAAGAGACAGTCAAAGGAAATGAATGGCAGACAGACAGACAGACTGACGGACAGGTAAATGGAAAGGGGAGCTGGAACTGGTGCTGGAGATGAGATGAGATGAGAATCATCATCAGATTTGCGGTTTATATCCAGGAAGTCCTGGAGTCTCCCTGGGACCTCATCTCTATATACATCTGTATAATGTATAATCTACAATGCTTAGATCCTGGAATCTGGGAATCTGGACTCAACTCCAGGATTCTCGTAGGGACACTACTACAATTACTGCATACACTGAAATGAATTTTGTCTGCTCTCGGTTTTCCCGGAAAACTGGACTTATTATTATGCTCGTACTTATGTATTTTGACTGGAACTTGGAGCTGGATGTGTCCAGTGTCCAGTGTCCAGTCAACTCGGGGAAAATGATTCCTCATTCCCCATTCCTTCATCCCGCAAACACACACGTACATACATACATCCTGGAGCGCTGGAGTAAAATCCTGGAAAAATCCCCCTGCCTTGGATATATTAATCACTCTCAAAATTTAAAACCGCTAAATAATTGTACATCATATATTATGTATGTAAATTGGATTTATTGATCTCTTTTTGATAATCGGGCGGTTATTATCCCGCCCCCTTTTACAACCATTGCAATTATCTATTATTAATGGGATAACAAAATGAAACCTGTAAATATAATTTTATTTCTTATTTTACTTAAGTTCGTGTCCGGTTTTGTAAAAAACATCATTGTTAAAACCCAAACACGTTAATAAACCACTGAATGAATGAATGAATAAGAAAAAGTATTACGAGTGAGTCCACGTCAATTTATTACTTTGTAAGAAAATAAGTCGATGGGATTTTTTCCACGGCTATTTTGATTACAGGACGAAGACGAAGAAGGTTGGAGCTGGAGCTGGAGCTGGAGCTGGACAAGTCTGTTTGGAATATTAATTAATTAATTAATCCACCCGGTTTGATGATGAAGCACAAGCTGGAGCTCAAGTGGTCATTACAAAACTGTGTATCTATGTATGTATGTAGTATGTACAAGAAGTTGGGCATGAGGACATGGGCAGTTCGTCAATTAGTCAAGTCAATGAGAGGAGGCATCAAAATGCACATGAGATTAACAAAGTTGAAACTGGAGCTACTGCTGGAGAACGGAGAACCCTGAGATTAAATATATATATAATATATATTCATCACACGGAGGAAATCAAGTGGACGTGGGCCAACATAAAATCTAGTGAGATGATCATCATCTTCTTCAAGATCTCCAACATCTCTCGTATGTTATTATGCATACATACATGAACTGGAGAGGAACCCGCTCCAGTATTTAAAACATGCATATTATATGTACATTGATATTTAAATTTATTTATTTTGAACATTGAACATGAAGCGCGTCCGCGTCGGTTAGTCATTGTGATTGTACATTTGTACACTGTACACAGTACAGTGAAAAACAGGAAAATTGAGACGAGTAAAAGTACCCAACTAAAAAACAGGTTTGTTTGAATTTGAATTTGGATTCGAACTTTGATCGTTTGGATCGTCTCGATTCCCGATTCAACCGATCTTTGAGCTTGAGTTTGGTTTTATTGTGTGTAGTGTGTATATTTTGAGCAGTCAGCTACTTGATATTCATTGTCAGTCCACTATTTTGTATTGACATTATTGAATACTCTGTACTCTGTACTCAGGCAGAGCCAACTAGAGCAACCCACAATTTATTTTATTTTGTTGACTTTTTTAACTGCCTGCTTGGCTCTTGGCTTTGTACGTATTACATATAGGTATACATAAAGTGTAGAGTTATCTATCACCATCAGTATCAGCTCCAGAATCGGGAGCTCCAGTATTACTTGCCTTGCCTTGCCTTGCCTTGGAAGGGCTTCTCATCATCATGGAAATGAAGGAATAGAACAGGAATAGAAAATGGAAAGAAACCTGAGCTGAAAAAAGTCCACCGCAAAGTACATAAAAAATAAATAAGGGAACCACTGAACAAATTTAACTGGAGCATCAGGCTGCGAGTTAAATTAGAAAATCGTATTATCTCCCTTTTCTTCGTCTTCTTCTTCTTTGCCTCTTGTTCATGTTGGTCTTTTTTTACCTACAAAATAATATTGTGTAAGAAACTCGTCTCATCATGAATTTTCTACTGTTGAACTTGAACCAAAGCCCAAACCAACATTAACTTTTGACTCTTTCTATGTATTTTTTCCAGTTCCACTCAACTGAACCGGCTGCCATGACGCGACGCTCACTTTGAGCCTTGAATTGGAATCTGAATTTGAATTTGACGTTGAACTGGAGCACAAGACGAAAAGGAAGAGGGAACATAATAAATAGGTAATCAACTTTTCCGTCAAAGTTTAAAATAAAAAATTAATTGGACTCTCTCCACACAACACAGCACAGCACAGCACAATCCATCCTCAGTTTCTCAGCACTCTTTACTGTACTGTACATATACATATCTACTGGATAAAATTAAATGGACAAAAACACAAACACAAACAAACTGACTGTGTATTATCACGTTTTGTGTTTAGCATCATCCGCTGGAGAAAATTTCTGCTATTCATACATACATTATTGTGATATGAACTCAAAATATATACAGTCGAGGTCGACCCTGGACAAGAAATGTGAATTTTGGATAATAATATAATCGTCCAATTCAAATTCAGTCGAGTTGCAGTCAGTTGAGTTTGAATTTGCTGACTCTGGATTTTGAATGGCGGGACAATAAAAATAAAACCAGAATTTCCAGAGCATCCAGCACCAAACGAGGAGAGAGAGCAAAAGAGATAGGCTACAGAATATCCAGCGTGTGTAAATGAATAGAATAAACTGGATAAGAGGGAAGGAACATGGAGATTCGAAGACTGGGCAGTTGAGCGGCGTTGAATGTGGACGAGGACGAGGACGAGGAAGGCGACGGAGCCGGGGAATGGGGAGCCATCAAAGATAATTTATGTGGCAGTGATAACAATGCGTGAACAAACCATGTTTTTATACATACATACAACTACCGTTCTTCTCCAGCCCTTTCTTCTTCTTCTTCTTCTTCTTCTCCTGGAGAATGTCATGTCATCCACTGCACACTGCATTACGCTGCACTACATTTATTCTCAAACAAAAGTTCCGCTACTGCCACTGACTTTGACTTTGACACTTTGAGACTCTGTCTCTTTCGCCTTGTTTCAAAGGGGTGATAAGACAGACGTGATAAGATGCATTCACCCCCCCAACACCCCTCACCCCCACCAAAAACAC